>CAIGQV010019082.1:1584356-1624706 GCA_903798115.1 Danio jaintianensis
ACACACACACACACACACACACACACACACACACACACACACACACAAAATACTCCATATAACTCCATATAAAAGCCAGAAACTAAGCTTTTTTGCACTGCAACTGATGATCAACAGTAAAAATGACAAATTGTGCCTCTTCCCAACAAGAAAAACCACCAACAAAAAAAAATGCATAATAATATGGCGTCATGGCTTTGCAATCAAAAAATGTCATTATAATGAAAGTCAATAGGGCAAAAACAGCCACAAACATAATGAAAGTGCAGTAAATTTGCCCAGAGTGTATCGTTTTTGAAAGTTTTCAAAGCATTTTCCCAAAATATGTGTCAAAATAAGGCTTGTCACCGAAAATCATTCCGTTTGCTGAAAAGTTGTGGCCAAATGAAGACTCCAAATCACCCCAGAGTGGATGAAAACATCCCCAACAGCACACAAGGGTTAAAAATTGTTTTAGATTTATATAATGTTTTATGTATTATTTATTGCCGTTGATGTCTTTTTATATGTATAAATCTATGATAGAATAGTGACTTATCAAATGTTTCTACAGTGCCTATAGAAAATTGTAAATAAGTTTTAGCCAATGCTATCTCACGGCAATTTGTAACCTTTTGATTTAGTGGGTAATTCATTTGAATTCATAGACTTTAGTAGGCTTGGCTGATCCCCCAATAATGGTTGGGTTTAGGGGTGGGGTTTGGTGCCACGCCTCCTTTTAAAAATCCTACATTTTTGTACGACTGAACTCATATGAATTAGTACGAATTAGCCACTAAACTGCCAAAATGTAAAATAGTTAAGTTTCCTTGTCAGATCACGCTAGTTTTTGCCATGACTTGGCTAGAGAAACTGAAATAAGCTCAAAACTCTCTCATTGTTTTCTCTCCAGTAACGTTGCTCCGCAGCCCGCATACTCCTACTTTCCTGACGATGAGTTCCAGCATTTCTACCGCTGGACGTCCCCGCCGGGCATCATAAAGATCATGTGCGTGTTGTCCATCATCTTCTGCGTGGGCATCTTTGTCTGTGTGGCCTCGACTTTGGCCTGGGATACCAATGCAGGAGTTGCTGGATTCGGCACTTCTGGAGGATCCTATGGTAGCTCTTATGGAGGCTCCTATGGAGGCTCCTATGGCGGCGGTTCCTATGGTGGCTTTGGGGGTACGGGCTATGGAATGGGCACTGGATATGGGGGAGGCTTCGGTTATGGGATCCTGGGCTCTCAGAATGACCCAAGGCAGGGGAAGGGCTTTATGATTGCTATGGCGATAATCACCTTCATCGCCCTGATGGTCATCTTCATCATGGTCATCTCGCACCAGAGAGTGTCCCAGGGCAGGAAGTTTTACCTGTCTGTCATCATTGTCAGCGCCCTCTTGGCCTTCTTAATGTTCATCGCCACCATAGTTTACCTGGTGACAGTTTACCCAATGGCGCAGACGTCTGGGTCGGTGCAGTTCAATCAGGTGTACGCCATGTGCGCTGCTTACCAGGACCCTCAGATGTCCGGTGCGTTTGTCAACCAGTATCTGTACCATTACTGCGTGGTGGACCCTCAAGAGGTGAGTGCACTGAAAGTTGTTTTTTGTGTGTTTTTTTTCCTCTGTTTTATTTTCAAATATATGTAAAACAAATCATATTCTACAAATATTAAGACATTTTTTTACTTAACCAAAAGCAAACAAAGAAGAAAAAAAAGGTCAATGTCAGAGATTAAAATAAAAAAAATAATAATAATCATAAAATATACATATTAATTAATAAATATATTATCTCTAATAACCGTATGGAATTAATAAATATATTAAAAATAATAATAAAAACTTAAAGCATGCAGCTAAGAAATGAAAGGTAGATACACCAGAAAAGGTCCCCAAGTTTCTTCAAAAGGTGACACTGAACAGTATTTGCTCAGGGGTGCTGTAGGAAATATGTTTGTTGGTGCAATGTTTTGTAGATGAAGAGTGAGATGGTTTCCAGTTATTTAAAATGCATTTTCTTCATGCAGAAACTGTAATTGGCATATTTCACAAATTATTACAAGGAATATCGACACTGGATATTTTCTGTTAAACTAGAATTACTAAAACTGAAACTAAATATACAAACATTATTATTGAAACTAACTAAAACAAAATTGAAATTGATAGCAACTTTTAAAATATTATTGAAATAGAAATGAATGTAAAAATCCTGAACTATAGTAAGCTTGCAACACAAGCTCAAAGCTCAAGCAGTTTTTACTCAGAAATGAACGCATTTTATAAATAATTACAAACAATATTTAATACAAATTTTGAATAATAAAAATTGCAGATAATGCATCATATTAAATGATTTAAGAAAAAACAAAGGTAACATTTGTCTTTCAGAAGTTGATGGGCAACTTCACAAGTAATTATGTAAAGAAACGAAAAAAATGGGATTTGAAGTAAAAAGTAATTGTATTTTCTTGTCAAATATATTTTAATCGCTACTTGCATGTGTGTACGTAAAACTCTTGTAAGTTGTAATTAAAATGAATTCATTGCAAACTAATACTGACCTCTCTGTGTCCCTCATCCAGGCGATCGCTCTTGTTTTGGACTTTGTTGTCATCGCGGCTCTCGTCATCATCATGGTCTTTGCCATTAAAACTCGTCAAAGAATCAACAATCACGGGAAGGACAACATCTTGTGGCGCAGAGTGAAAGAAATTGAAGACCCAAACTCACCGCAGGATGTGGAGGACTGGGTGAGTGTCATTTTATTATTATTACTGTTCAAGAGAATCTCAGACGGTGAAAAAATGCGTTACTAACTACACTGTCAATGACTTCTGTACATTACACAATATTTGACTGTAATATAAACTACGTTTTACTGTAGGACAGTTATGCAGTATACTACTGTATTTTAAAGTTGCATTGTGAAAATGACTGTAAAGATACACAGTACTGTACATACATATGCAGCAAGATAAATGCTGCTGCAAATGTAAATGCAGTATTTTTGCTGTAATTGATTTACAGTAATTGACTATAGATTTGACAGGAAATTGTTAACAGTGTAGTCAATAGTTGACTACTTATAAATACTGAGGAAATCTCAAACCCTGGAAAAGTCGTGGATGTTTTATAACTGAAATAAATTAAAAAAAAGTTTAATTGTGTAGGTCGTTTTTAAATGAAGGAAAAAAAGACCATTTAAAAATATAAAAAAGGAATGAATCAATTGCATGAATGAAGATTAATTAATAACATTGGACTGTTATTGTTTTGTAGTGTAATGTGTATTTATATAGCGCATTTGTTGCATGTTTTGTTAAAACATTTTTTTTAATTGTAATTGAAATCTGAATATAAATAAAGTATTAATAAGTTTGTTTAATTTATCAATTTAGGCATGGAAATGTTTGTATCTGAAAATAAAATAAATTGTATTAGGTGTTAATTAAAATAAATGAAACAAAAATAAAGAAGAGAACTGCATACATTTCATGTATAGTAATAATAACTTGCATAAATGAAGATAAATCAATATAATTATTAATTTAAAAGCATTTATTATCCTGGCTGGATCTATGTAGCAACCCTCTTGGTGTGTTAGCCTCAAATTCTGCTTGGCAAAGACAATTTAAAATTTTACATAGACTGTTTATTACACCTGAGGTTAGACATAAAATGAATCCAGGTCTGTCTGAGCTGTGTGTGAAATGTAAATCGGACATTGGATCTTTCAATCATTGTATGTGGAGTTGTCCTCTTATATAGCAGTTCTGGGACTTGATTAGACTGCAGCTCAACGCCATCTTTAAATTTACATTTCAATTGGGAGCAAAGACTTGCTTACTGGGTCTCAATGATGATATGGTTTATAAAGTTTATAGTTTAAAACATACTTTGGTTTACTTTGCTCGGAAATGTATCCTTGTAAAGTGGATTAATGAAGAACCCCCCAGTTTAAATCAATGGCTGCTTGCAGTCTGCAACATAATCCCACATGAGGCTTTCTCCACAGCTATGAAGAACAAACCTTTTCTATTTTATCGGACCTGGGACCCTTTCTTTGATTATCTAGGAACCTCTAAGTCTCTAAGACTAAAAGCTTGTCTGTTAGACTCAGCCTGGACAAAAGAAATGTAATATGCCTCTTTATAATATAATTTTGTGTTTTATGTCATTATTATATTTAAAAAAATTATTATTATTATTATTAATTTATTTAATTACAATTTAATTTTGTATTATTATTATTATTATTATTATTATTAATTTATTTAATTACAATTTAATTTAGTTTTTTTATTATTATTATTATTATTATTATTATTATTATTATTATTGTTGTTGTTTTTTCATGTGGGGGTCAGAATTCAAATAACATGTATGATAGATATTATCTTTTTACTCAATGCACTAAAAATGTTCAATAAAAATATATTTGAAAAAAATAGCATTTATTAAATGTAATTAAAATCTGAATATAAATAAGAACTACTGACTCTCATTCGCTAATAAATTGAATGCATATTGAAACGAAATTATGGTTAATTAACTTAAAAATTCTAAATTAGCATTTAATGTGTAGAATCCCTGTAAAAATCTTCAAAGTCTTCATTTAGCTTTAACAAACAAATGCACAGTTGAAAGATACATTTATTTATTTATTTTCTTTTTTTGGAGAGCCTTTTGCAAGAGAAGTATTTCAGTTTTTAATGAGCAGCTTAAAATGAGCAGTTTCTGAGCTGCAGAGTATTAAATAAATCCACCGTGAAAGATTTACATAAATGTATCTGTAAAAAAATGCAAAAATGTTCTTATTTGCTTATTTGACCTCATTGTTAGATGAGGGATCAGTTGTTTTTTTTATTATTATTATTATTATTTTTATTTTTTTAGTTCTTTAAAAATCCCCAAACTAAGACGTTTGTCCTAAAACTGTCTTCCATTGTGACTTTAAAGCACTATAATTTACTCCTGCATACAGAGAGTTCAAGATGGAGTAAATATGGGCTTCATTTTTTTCTGTTGTCAAACACACAAGTTAATTAACTTATATGTTTTGTATCTGAAATTTTTTTTTTAATTGTTCATTATAATCAATAAAACAAAAATAAAGAAGAGAACTGCATACATTTCAATAATAATAATAATAATAATAATAGCACAATAAAACAAACTGATTATAAATAAATACAAATTAATACATTTATTTAATTTATATTTAGAAAAGTTTTGCCAACAGAATTCTACTCAAGATGGAGTAAATATGGGCTTCAGTTCAACACCCGTTTTTTTTTTTTTCTGTTGTCAAACACACGTTAATTAACTTATATTTAGAAATATCTGAAAAAAATGGTATTAATTGAAATGAATGAATTAATTATTAATTAAAATCAATGAAACAAAAATAAAGAAGAGAACTGCAAAAACATCATGAGTAATAATAGTAATAATAAATTGCACAAATTAAAATAAATAAATATAATCATACATTAAAAAGCATTTTTAAAAATATAATTAAAATCTGAATATAAATAAATACAAATTCTTAACACATTTAACTTATATTTAGAAGAGCTGTGGATATTTTTCGTATCTGAAAGGAAATTAAATTGTATTAATTGTTAATTATAATCAATGAAACAAAAACAAAAGTTAACTGCAAACATTTCATGAATAATAATAATAATAGTAATAATAATAATAATAATAATAGTAATAATAATAATAATAATAAGTTGCATGAATGAAAATAAATCCATATAATCATACATTAAAAAGCATTTAAAAAAATATAATTAAGATCTCAATATAAATAAATACAAATTATTAACACATTTATTTAATTTAAATTTAGAAAAGTTGCGCATACAGAATTGTACTCAAGATGGAGTAAATATGGGCTTCAGTTCAACACCCGTGTATTTTTTCTGTTGTCAAACACAAAAGTTAATTAACTTCCTCCCGTCTTCTCATTGCTGAAACTTGTTTATCTGAGAGCAATGGTCGGTCTGCTTTTGAATATCATTGGCTTATTTGGTTTTCAGTCTCATTAAGTGGAAAGACCAGTTTTTGTTTGTGCTGGTGGTTGGGGGAGGGAAACGCTCGCTCGCAGTTGGTTTCTGGGTGTGGTTTGTTGTGACAGTTTCACTCGCTTTGCCTTGCTCTTTTAAAAAACAGGCCACACGTTTACTTGATGTCAAATATGCAGGCTTTTCCCATTGTTTGGTAAATTAATGTTTGTTTGTTTTTTTTAAGTTGGCATATACAGTTGAAGTCAGAATTATTAGCCCCCCCAGTATATTGTTTTCCCCAATTTCTGTTTATCGGAAAGATTTTTTTTCAACACATTTCTGAACATAATAGTTTTAATAATTCGTTCATTCATTTTCTTTTCGGCTTAGTCCCTTTATTAATCTGGGGCCGCCACAGCGGGATGAACCGCCAACTTATCCAGCATATGTTTTATGCAGCGGATGCAGCAGCTGCAACCCATCACTGGGAAACACCCATACACTCCCATTCAAACACATACACTACGGACAATTTTGCTTACCCAATTCACCTATAGCGCATGTCTTTGGACTTGTGGGGGAAACCGGAGCACCCGGAGGAAACCCACGCCAACACGGGGAGAACATGCAAACTCCACACAGAAATGCCAACTGACCCAGCCGGGGCTCGAACCAGCGACCTTCTTGCTGTGAGGCGACAGCGCTACCCACTGCGCCGCC
Organism: Danio jaintianensis; assembly: GCA_903798115.1. Taxonomy (NCBI): domain Eukaryota; kingdom Metazoa; phylum Chordata; class Actinopteri; order Cypriniformes; family Danionidae; genus Danio; species Danio jaintianensis. The sequence goes on from CAIGQV010019082.1 coordinate 1,591,078, forward strand.
CCGCCCAGTTTTAATAACTCATTTCTAATAACTGATTTATTTTATCTTTGCCATGATGACAGCACATAATATTTACAAGATATTTTTCAAGATACTAGTATTCAGCTTAAAGTGACATTTAAAGGCTTAACTAGGTTAATTAGGTTAACTAGGTAAGTTATGTAATTCGGCAAGTCATTGTAAAATGATGGTTTGTTCTGTAGACAATTGGAAGCAAATATTGCTTAAGGGGGCTAATAATATTGAGGTTAAAATGGTTTTAAAAAATTTTAAAACTTTATTTATTTTTCTAGCCGAAATGAAACAAATAAGACTTTCTCCAGAAGAAAAAATATTATAGGAAATACTGTGAAAAATTGCTGTTAAACAAAAAAAATCACGAGGGCGAATAATTCTGACTTCAACTGCATGTTTTCATATTATTCCTGTTTTCAATCTGCTTTTGGTTTAAATCTGAATGTCGAAACTGGAGATGACCTTAACAGAGTTTAGTATATTGTTGTGTTTGTTGTATCCTGTTCAATACATGATCATCTGCTCATTGCAAAACTGGTTCAACCAGAAAGTCAAACCTTTGTGAAGCAAAAGACGTGCTGTTTCGTTTCAGTATTTGTTCTTTCTGTTTTGAAGGAAATACTGAAGGATATAGTGTCGAACTGCAGAAGTCTTTCTAGTAGAGATGTTCTGGAGTATTTGTTAACTGCTTTTGGATAGATGGGTTGAAACTTGTCTGCCGTTTGCACCTTGCAACAAAGAATCCACCAACTCTTCACAAAAATGCTCAAGATATGTTAACGTTTTCCAGCCTTGCACATGTTTTAGTCCTGTGCTAAGCTCAGAAATTTCTGGAGCACCATTTTTTGAGACTATTTCTGGTTTTATAATTCGCCCTTGTGCTCTGATTGACATTTTTGAAATTATTCCTAATTCATTTAAAGGGGACCTGTTATGCAGAGATCACTTTTATAAGAGGTTTAAACACAGTTGTGTGGCAGCAGTCAGTGAATGTAACCAGATTCTAATGGTAAAAATGTATTATATGTTTTATAATTACACTTGATAAAGTCTGCAGAAACACTTTGATTGACATTCTCCCTTTGTATGTGTCATCAGAGGGGGAAAGCCCCGCCCACTAGTGACCATCTCTCCCTCATTAGCATAAACAGCCCTGAGTGAGAAGTAGCCGTCCGCCATTAGAGTTTTCACACCGTATCTGCTGAAGACAATGTCAGTGACTAAGAGGATTATAAATGTGGAGTTTTATGATGTGCTAATTAGAATATTTATCTTTAATCAAACTAAAGGATTGTATAAGACTCTTTTCAGTGTTGTTGCTATTTGTATGTTTTTTTTTTTTTTTGTTTGTTTTGTTTGTACAATGTAGGTTTGTTAAGAAACTGATATGATTGTATGGTATATATTATATATTTAGTGTATTTATTCTTCTGAGACATTTCTTTTGACATTTGCAGTTTATTACAGAAATAACGTAAGTCCTGTTTTTGAATCTGCCACTAGGCTGACACACAGGCATTTGTAGCTCCGCCCTCTTTTGAAAAGAGCACAATCTCATTTGTATTTAAAGCGCCAGTCACCAAAATGGCACAATTAGGATCAAAGCCTAAAAGGGGCAGTTTCAAAGAGTTATGCAACATTATTTGTGTGGTATTTTGAGCTGAAACATTCACATACATCCTCTAGGGACATCAGAGACTTATTTTACACCTTGCAAGAAGGGGCGTAATAGGTGGCATAAAAAATTTATCAAACTAATTGTATTGCTTTTGTTATGCTAAACCCCCAACTTTTACAAAACATTTTTACGTATTCGAGATTGTTCTCGATTTCCTGAAGTTAGAAAAATCAAACTCTCTAAGTATAAATCTCCAGCATTAATCTTTAGGTAATTTTTTTTTCTTTACTTTTTGTAATTTGTACTGTGCTTTTAATTACTCTGTTTTGGCCACTTTGTGTGCTTATTTGCATACATTTGCTCTCTGTTTATTATTATTATTATTATTATTATTATTCTTATATATATTATTTTTATTATTTCAACAAATATTCAACAAATAGTTTAAGAAATTGCTTTTGCATATGTTTTCTCCCTTTGTTTCTAATTCTTCTTCTTCTTCTTCTTCTTCTTATTATTATTATTATAGTTATTATTATTGTATTATTATTTATTATTTAATATAATTACACATGTTATAATATGAATAAAATATCATACTTGTACGTATAACAGACAGAAAAATATAGAGCAGTTGTAAGTACAGAAGATCATAGACTAAAGGTTTCACTTTTAATGTCTGCATCATCTTACATTTACCAAAGTGTCTGCTTTAATGTTTCAGAAAGTCTAAATTAATAATTTATAAATAATTATAAATTATGCCGGTTTGCCATTCATATATTTATATAAATATAAAACATAGGTCATCAGACTAGTACTACTTTAAATAATTTAAAGAATAAATGCTATATTACTATTATTATTATTATTATTATTACTAGTATTTAAAGGATATAAAATAAATCTGTATTTCTAAATTAAAACTTTGATTGTTTTGATGATTAGAAAGGCATTTTTTTGTCTTTAACCTAAGTACACCTATAATGCTACTATTTGTTGCAGTGAATTTAAGTAAAAAAATTACTAGATTTTTGTTCCCTTTTTTATTTATTATTTTATTTACTGTTTAATTTTACTTGACAATAATGAGAATATTGGGCATTGTTATGACTGTCAGTAATGTTACAGACAAGTTTTAATGCTCTCTCTTTCTGTTTTTCTCAGGTAAATAATGTGAACGGAGCCCCTGATGCTCTGCTGGCTGACTATCCCGTCAAGTTTGGGTCCAGAAATGATCTAGATGACAACAGCACAAGTTATGATAAACCTCCACACAGTGAAAGTCCCGTGTGAGTAAAGCCTTATTTTTGCAATTTTTTTTAAATTGTACATTTCTAAATGCATCTCCATTTATCTGTTGGTATGTTAGCGCAAGAAGCTTCCTCTTAACTTTTATTTTGTCTGGCATTTCATATATTTTGCTATTATGTAGGGGTTTCTGTAGGTCTTATGCTGTGTTCACACCAGACGCCAATGAAGTGTCAAGTGCAAAATCTAAACTTTAGCAGACATTTGCGCCACGTTAACCAATCAGGAGCTTGCTCTAGTATGGGTGTGATTATGACGTAGTGCCTGTTGTTGGTGTCCCGAGGGGAAATCCTCCTGCCGGCACTGGACAACAGCTCATCAAACTGTGCTCAGCTCAGTCTGAAGCACCGCTGAAAGCTTCCATCATTCAGGTATAATTTCTGGAGGAGTTTATGAACTCTGAGTTGGGTGCACCTCTGAAATCAGGCTCTAATAGATTCAGACACGGCGCCAAACTGTTTTTCAGCCTTCCTAAAGCACATAAACACAGTTACTCTCTCAATAAAATCCATGTTAGCCCTTTAGCAACGAAACTAGAGTCATAGGGCAGACAGAAGCCCTGCCTATGAATCCACGTCTATTGTGAAGTGAATTTGATGCGCGAATGTCGCGAGTAAACTCAAAATGTTCACGCGTCTATTTATTCGCTCGTGCCACATCTGGTGTGAGCACAGCATTAAAGTCTTCATTTGGCTTAAAAAGACTTTGAGCAGAAAACATTAAATTAGTAGTCATGATGGTATTGAATGTACTGGAAAAACCATGAATATTTTCCTTAGTTTTATTGTTTTATTTTCCAATACCAATGTTTAAATGAACATAGATATACTTGAGATCTGAAGAAATTGAGTTTTGTTTTGTGAGAAAACCAAACAAAATGAAGTAATATTTAAATAAGAACAAATACCTATTAAGGGTGTATAATATAATATATAATATAAAGTCATATAGTTTAGAATATAAAGTCTTATAATAATAATATTTGAGAAGCGTTAAAACTATCAACTGTGAATTTGTCACATGTTCACGAAACTAAAATTTAATTATTAAAATGAGGCGAATTTTATGCTATTGCAGCAATTAGAGATCCATCTGTGTTAGATGTGTAGTTCTGGGTCACAAAAGACCCCAGTATGTAATAATGATTGGTGAAACATTCAGCCAAGTATGTGTGGTGGATTTTTATGTTTGTTTGTAGTGCTGCAAGTGTAAAAATGTGTTACGTTGGTCTTAAAAAAGTGCAAAATTCAACATATTACATTCACAGAATCTGCCCTGTCTGTGACTTCACAAGCGTTTGGCAGATGAAGAGCTGTAAATCAATCATGCGTGAATCTGTCACACATTAACGAAAATAAATACAACCTAAATCTATTAAAGGCTTCAAGTTACCCTGAAGGAATGAAGTGAAAGCAGACAGAGTTAACAGCAGGTGCTGCAATAGTGATAAATAAAGACTCCTCTGACATCACACCTGATTAAAGGAAGTTTTCTCATTCTTTCACTTCACTTCCTGGTTACAGCGTTCCTCTCGCATCTGCTTCAGTTGTGGATGTGTGTGAAGTTTCCAAAAAAAGATAAAATGTGAATTAGGTGCATTTCCATCAAGTCCTTAGAGTGGCTGACTGTAGTATTGGTAACCTAGCAACCAAAAGAAAACAAGGCAAGCATAATGGAGACAGCTGACTGGTCACGTGAGACCACAGAGTTTATTTGGAAAATATGTCCATGTGAAATATTCAGTCTTCCATTATTCTCATTAACCCTTTATCACACAAAACTATCTCAAGCTCTCATATCTATTTTAATTATTTATTTGAATTTGAAATTAGCTGTATCGATCACTCGTTCACGATGTGCATTAACACAAAGATAAAATCCCAAATGTGAGTTAGGTGTGTTTTCATCAAGTCGTTAAAGTGGCTGACTGTAGTATTGGTAACCTAGCAACCAAAAGTAAACAAGACAACCAAAACGAAGACCGCTGATTGGTCACGTGAGTGTAATATTCACTACATCAGAATTTATTCGGGAAATACGTTTCCATCTTCTATTATTCGCATTAACCCTTTATCAAAAAAGTCCAAAACTACCTCAAGTGAGCATTATACATTTCTTTTGTGAATTTAAGGGATTTTAATCTGAAATTTGCAGCATCTATCACTCATCACTCATTCAGAATCTGCATTAACACTGAGAAAGATAAAATCCCAAATGTGAATTGGGTTCGTTTCCATCAAGTCGTTAGAGTGGCTGACTGTAGTATTGGTAACCTAGCAACCAAAAGAAAACATGGCAAGCCTATTGGAGACAGCTGATTGGTCACATGAGACCACAGAGTTTATTCAGGAAATACTTTTCCGTCTCCCATTATTTGCGTTAACCCTTTAGCATAACTATTTCGTGAATTTAAGGGATGTTTATTAGAAATTTGCTGCATTTATCACTGATCACTTATTCAGAATCTGCATTAACACACAGATAAAATCCCAAATGTGAATTAGGTTCGATTTCATCAAGTCGTTAGAGTGGCTGACTGTAGTATTGGTAACCTAGCAACCAAAAGAAAACAAGGTGAGCATAACGGAAACAGCTGACTGGTCACATGAGTGCAATATTCACTGCATCAGAGTTTATTCGGGAAATGTTTTCGTCTCCAATTATTTGCGTTAACCCTTTATCACACAAGTCCAAAACTACTTCAAGTGAGCATAACTATTTTGTGACTTTAAGGGATTTTTATTTAAAATTTGCTGTATCGATCACTCATCACTCGTTCCGAATGTGCATTAAGACAAAGATAAAATCCCAAATGTTAATTAGGTTTGTTAGGTTCGTAAATCGTTAGAGTGGCTGACTGTAGTATTGGTAACCTAGCAACCAAAAGTAAACATGACAACTAAAATGGATACAGCTGATTGGTCACATGAGTGTAATATTCAGCACATCTGAGTTTACTCAGGGAAATATGTTTTCATTTTCCATTATTCGTGTTAACCCTTTATCACAAAAGTGCAAAACTACCTCAAGCGAGCATTATAACGTTTTTGGTGAATTTAAGGGATTTTAATTCGAAATTTGCTGTTTCTGTCACTCGTTCACGATGTGCATTAACACAGAGAAAGATACAATCCCAAATGTGAATTAGGTGCGTTTCCATTAAGTCGTTAGAGTGGCTGACTGTAGTATTGGTAACCTGGCAACCAAAAGAAAACATAATGGAGACAGCTGATTGGTCATGTGAGTGTAATATTCAGCACATCTGAGTTTACTCAGGAAATATGTTTTCGTTCGTTTCTCATTATTCGTGTTAACCCTAAATTGTTTTTGTAAATTTAGGGTTTTTTGTATTTTAAATTTGCTGTATCCATCACTCGTTTCTTATGCAATACTTCAGAAAGTGCATTAACACAGAGAGATGTAAATCCAGCTACTGTGAGCAGGCAGCCATGTGTGTCAGCATGACAAATACTTCAGTACTTCAGAAAAATACAGATAGTTGAAGTAAACATCGTGATGACTAGGAACGAAATCTGTTTTTCATAACTGTGAATGATTTATTCATCACTTGATCCCTTAAATGCATGCCCTGGGTTTTTTAGTGACCTGAAACATCGTAATTTTTTTTTTAAAGGTAGGCATCAGCTTAGTATTCTTACTGCAAATGTATTCATTATAAGCAATAATTTTTAAAAAGTTTTAAAGAATTTTTCTAATTAGTTTTTTGAGGTACATAATTGTCATTTGTCACTAGATGGTTTACAGAATCTCCTGAAGATGTTTTATTTATTTTTACTAGTAAAACCATAAACATAATCCTACATTCATTCTTCCATTGGCAGGGCGCCACACCAAAATTCATTCCCTCCACAGCTACATTACAGCTTCTCATTCAAAACCTTCAGTTTTTATTTACGTATTAAAATGTAAGTGAATTATAACAGAGCAAACTTTTCTGTAATCGTAGCAGTGCTCTGCGTTATTTTTTTAACCCTTTAAGGTTACATACTGACTGACAGGGCAACACGATGAACACGGTTTCCATAATTATACTTTATTTATAGATAAAGGTCTATGCTTCTGCATACAATGACTTTATCTTGCTAAAGTTTATGCCGTTTCACTTTACTTCAGGATGCATCATTGCCATTCTGTAGGTCTATTGGAGACATTCATAAATATTCCTAGCAAATCTAATAAATGTTGGAGGCATACTCGTCACATAAATGCACTTCAGGAGTATTTATTTGAGAGCGCACAAGAACATCTGCGCTTGAACAGCGTATATTTGAGGGCGTGCAAGAAGTTTTGTGCACGAACAGTGGAAATCTGCGTGGAAGCAAAAAGATTGGCATGCTCGTATTACATGAATGCGATCTCGACGTGTAATACTGAGCTCACGACATTTGTCATTGAAATAACGGCATAGGTAGTTGGAAGATCTGCGTAAAATCTCGAAAAAATCTGAAAAAGAGGAAACGCTGCATTAAATAGCATAGAGCATACAAATATGAAAACTGATTTAGCTTATTAAAATGAAACTTTAAAATAACTTTTTATAAGTGTAATAATACATAAATAAAAAGCAAATAAATGGTCAGTTTGGAACTAATATATCTCTATCTAATATATATATATATATGAGCAATATCACGAGTATCAGTGCAATGTGGCTGTATATCGGCACTAGTGGGAGGCGTTTAGAGCTAGTGTTAGAATTATTCTGTAGCGTAATGTCTAAAGTGATGACAAAACAGGTGATTTTGCTGACATTTTAAGATTATAAGGCTGAATGGCATGAAATGCCATCAGTCTACAGAGATTTCCCAGTATTTCTGTTGCAATCATTACAATAATTAACCCTGAAAAAGCCAAAGCAAACACTACCAGATTACTATGGTATAAATACAGCACTACAACATGCAAAAGAGAGAGATCAACTCAGAATGTCACTTACCTGATTTATAATGATTTGTTCAGCTGTAGTTTGAAACTTGCGCTGAGAAAATGCTGTTTTTCTTACCTAAGGATTTATTATGCGGTCTCTGTCGCCATCTTGTGGCGGAACGTCAACCGTCACTTTCTTTGGTCTGCTCAGACAGGCTAATGATGGCCGATGCACTGAATCCGATGCTCCGAAATTATAAATATTTTAAAATAGGCACTATCTTTATAAATAAACTGCATATTTGCAATCTAAACAACTACATTCTTGCCTAAAAAAGCCTCAAAGGTACATTTATGTTGTCCAACAGCAGCAATATTTGTCAAACTGTAGAGTGTCCTCTGCTCGTTGCTATATGTGGGCGGAGTAATACACAAGGGTGAAGGGTGAAGAGGTGGTACGAGTGCTGTTATTTGCAGAATATCTCATGGCTATCAGCCAATCAGATTCAAGAACCAGACAGAACTGAACAGAACTGTGTATATATATGTTCTCTAGTGAGATATGTCGGTCTGGGTCACAGAAATATGTAATAATGATTAGTGAAACGTTGCTTCATCTCAGTGTGTGTTTGTGTAACGCTGCTGATGTTTGTGTTGTTCAGGGAGATTCAGCATGAGCTGCCCGTCCGTAATTCAGTCCCCATGAGCAGTGGCTCCGAGATGAACAGCTCTGTAGGACGTCCAAAGAAGAGGCGTGCTGGACGTCCACGCACCGCTGACGGACGCGATTACGACACAGACTACGCTTCCTCTGGAGACGAGCTGGATGATGAAGACTTCTTCAGGTCGGTGAAACTGATGAAATCAACAGGGGTCTGATTTAGAAAATTAGTGTAAAAACCTTCCTAAAGGGCCGATCACACCAAATGCGCTTTTTTCCACCGTAGTGTTCAGCCCTAGTGTGACCTACGGTGTGGTTCCAGATGTGATGGATGTCGTTTTGATTTTTTTTACAGTGAATTTCCTCCCATTGTGAATACTCAAGAGAGAGACGATTACAAACACCTTTTTGACCAAGACCACCAGGAGTACAAGGACCTGCAGGCGGAGATGGACCAGATCAACAGGCGTCTGGCGGAGGTGGACCGAGAGCTGGACGGCCTCCAGGAGGGAAGCCCACAGTTCTTGGTAGAATAAAACACTTCAACATTCATATCCATTTACATTAAGAGAGCACTGGAATATTGTTCATTTTACTAGTATTATTCAGTGGTTATATTTAAATAAGATTTTATTACTATTATTATTATTACATTATTATTACATTATTATTATTATTATTATTATTATATTAATAATTTAAAAACAATATTGATGACGATGATAATAATAATAATAATTATTATTATTATAAGTAGTAGTAGTCATTTTTTAAATTTAATTTATTATTAACAATGTTAGCGTAAAGTTGGTACAATTAATTGTGCAAGTGTAAAAATAATGTTAATATAAATTCTAAATATAAAATAAAAGATCAAAATTAAGTTTTCAATATTATTTTATCAATATAAGTCAATATTACAATATTCGTCAATATTAATTTTATCAATATTAAGTTGTCAAGTATCAAATCACTGAAAACATGCTATAAAACAATTCATATTACCATTAATCTTATTTATTATTATTATTATTATTATTTCAGTAGTAAATATTATTTATACTATCACACATTTAATATGTCCATTGTAAAATAAAAATACATTTATAATAATAATAATAATAATGATGTTAAAGATTTATTTATAAGCAAAAATATACAGTTGTGCAAATGTAAAAATAAAATGTTAATTTAAATTCTAAATATAATATAAAAGATTTAGTTGAAAATATACTGTAAAACAATATTCATATTTCCATTAATCATATATTTAGTAGTATTTTATTAATATTATTATTATTGTTGTTATTATTATTAATCCTATTATTATTATTATTATTATTATTATTATTTCAGTAGTGACTATTTATACTCTCTTTTTAATTAGGAGTTAAATATAAATGTTACATTTATAATAATAATAATAATTATTATTATTATTATATTAATAATTTTAAAACTAATATTGATAATAATAATAATAATGATGTTAGCATAAAGATAGTACAATTAAAATTAATTGTGCAAATGTAAAAGTGACATGTCAATATAAATTAAACATAATATTTTATTTTATAAATATATATATATTTTTAGTGGTATATATTATTTATACTATCTCACATTTTAATATGATGTTCATTGTAAAATATAAATGTTAAATTTGAAAATAATAATAATAATAATGTTAGAATAAAGTTAGTACAATTAATTGTGCAAATGTAAAAATAATGCTAATATAAATTGTAAATATAGTATAAAAGATTTGGTTCCTTGTATGAAAAGTTGTCAATATTGAAGTATCAACTTATTACTGAAAATATACTGTAAAACAATATTCATATTACCATTAATCTTATATTTATTATTATGATTGTTATTATTTCAGTAGTTATTATTTCTACTATCGCACATTTTAATATGAGGTGTCCATTTTAAAATGTAAGTGTTAAATGTAAGAATTAAAGCCTGAGATTCAGAGTGACATTAGAGATTGACCCATTTGTTTGCCTTCTGTTGGACTGCTTCAATCAGCAATGGTGTTTTTAGTAAATAATTAACGTTAGCATGTGAAAAGCTGACTCTAATCATTCTCTTGTAACAGGACGCCATGGACGAGTACAACGCGATCCAAGACCAAAAGAGGGTGAGTAGACTTTCACACACACAACTGTTTGTATTAAAACACAAAATTGTATTTATTGTTGTATTAATTGTAGGTAAATGTGGTGAAGTAAACATAAGAAACTGTATGGGAAACATCACCAATGAATTGTGGTGCATTTAATATCACATTTAACCAAATCGATCACATGATAATCATGAACGAACCATGAGACCAGTGTTGGTTCACATGCCTAATGAATAGTATTCAAATTGGGATGCAAGTCCTGTCCTTTTATTTGAATAAGTGAAAGTGCTTTGAAATGTGCATTTTTCATTCGATGTTTGACGTCATCTCAACTGAAAAATGAAGAGAGGGTGGGGCGTAGAGTAGCTCCTCCCCTTTTTAAAAAGCAGCCAATAGCATTTTGTTTTATCACAGATCTGCCAGTGAGTGGTTGAGCTCAAGCGCAGGAAGTAAAATTCAAATGAAAAGCACCTTGAAGGGGGCGGAGCATGTCAGACACTAGAGAACATTTGATTGGTCAGAAGATTTGATGAGAAACTGAAGTATGAGGTGACGCGAATAAAACCGTTGCTCCATTCAGGCAGAAGTGACAAACTATAAGCTTTACATGTTTATATCAGTTTTATATCATGTAAACATGAATTTTTGGTGCACACTAGCTTATAAATATCCTTGAAGACTTACATACTGATACTAACATCTAAAAAATGTTATTTTAATTTCACTTGACCTTTAATAATGATAAATATGGTGTGCTGCCACTTTAAGAGCTACAGGGATCCACTTTACTGTTCTTTTTTCCTGCCGTCTGAAACTCTTTCTCATGCTCACTGCAGAGCAGCGATTACCAGCAGAAGAAGAAGCGGTGCAAATACCTGAAGGCCAAACTCAACCACATCAAGAAGATGGTCAGCGATTACGACCGCAGATCCTAAAGGTCAGAGTCGGACAGTATTGAGAGCGTTCCTGTCCAGGTCTGAGTGGCTTTATGGACATTTAATACTCAAATTCGTGTTGATCGTTGCAATATCTTCATCGAATCCTCCTTTAGACTATCTTAAGATGCTTCGTTTTTGTTAGTTTGTTCTTAATGTGCCTCATTAGCTGTTACAGTAGTTTCAGTTTAGTGTTTGTTTGTTTGTTTTTATATACAGATATTAGTGTTATCACGATACTGGAATTCGATACCAATCGGTACTGAAATTTTAAAAACGTCCATTTCCCGCTAACATTTGAGCGCCGTTGAGTGCGTTCTTAAACAGCGCTGATTTGCCATTGTGTTCACATGCTCAACAGAAATGACTGTGATTGGCTGTGAAGGTCATCAGTTCACCGAACTCACCGCTGTTTACTGAGTGTAACTGAGCGTTTTAAAGCCATGAAGATCAGCTGGTCTGTTTATAAGCTGCCATACGAGCGATCCACTGATGAATCGACTGATCTTCGCGGTTTTAAAACGCTCCAGTGTCCCTGTATCTGTGGTTACACTCAGTAATGCGCTCAAATGTTAGCGGGAAATGGACGTTATTAAAATCTCAGTACCCATTGGTATCGAATTCCAGTATCGTGACAACACTCATAGATATCGATATTAAGTGGTTTCTTAATGGGTACAGTAACTGTGCCAAATCATTTTAAACGTTGGGGTGTTTTGAGATCTTGATGATAATCGTGTTTGTTGTAAATCAAGCTGTGATCGGTTACAGGTTGCAGAACGGTTCGTCTTTTAAACTGTGTTCATGCCGACTTTTTGACACGCTGGTATGTAAATATGTAATTTAAACCTGTAACCTTTTGATTTGTCCTTTCATTCGCTATAAATGAAATCATTTTTTATTGCTGTCATATGACTATATGCATTTATCAGTATGTTAAAAGTGTGTTTTTATTAAAAGAGTGTCGCGTAAATGAATGACGTGTTATTAATAGTAGTTTCTTTCATATCAAGTTTAGTTTAGTGATGAACTTAAATTTCAGCTGTGGACGGCAAGTCAGAGTTGACAAGTGTCTTTTTATTACTATCTATAGTTTGTTAATGTCTTGACGCTTCAAATTCTGTCAATTTTATAATAAAAATGTTAAAACAATAGTGGCGTCTGCGGTTCAATTTTGGAGTTTGGCTCTTAAATTAATTTCAGCGAATGACTAGTTATCAGATCTGTGTGGGATGCAAAGTTGACTCCCATGTCCAATGATTGGGGTCGGAATACAAGGCAAATTTGTTTACAAAGTTTTGAATATGCTAAGAAAAATCATGTCTGAAAATATAACACTAAAATGCAATAACTGATACAAATACAATAAATTTAGTCAACAGCATTTCAACTGTTAAGAATAAGACAACCAATTAGAGAAAATGTGAATGTAACTGTTAAAATCAAAATAATTTAATATAAAAAAATAAAAAGTTGAATTAAATGGCTTGTTTAATTAAACCGTGCGACCGTAAGAAAAATGTAGACTGGAACAAGAGGTGTTGATGGTTCATTTTATACACTTGGTGTCAAGTTAAGCTTCTGACATCGGTGTAAAATTTTCTTGTTGCGATTAATTGCTGAAGCTTTATCACGATGTACAGTATTGAATTAAATATCATTTTATTTGACCGATTTAAACAAACTGAACAAAATAGAATTATCCCATACATCTTGAAATAAACCGTCAAGGATAAAAAAAAAAAAGATCACAATCCCTTGGCTTATTTCCTTTGCAGTCCGCACTGTTAAACAAAGTATGGCTGCAAAGTACAGTTAATGCATGCAACAAACAGTACCTCCACATTTCTAAACAGAACAAAAATGATTCCCCATACATGCACAAAAAGTATGTAAAATGCAAATAAAGTAGAAAGTAGTGATTTGTAAATTGAATTTGACTTGTATTTCACTGCAGACAATACGACAAACATTATTTAATGTGTTCATCGTGATTTGTATTGTTTGTTTTTTTTCAAAATAAACACGTATTCCAATTTTGGTTCTTGCAACACATTTCAAAAAAAGTTGGAGCAGTAAAGCATTTACCACTTTGTAATGTTGCCATTCCTTTACACAACACTTAAAAGACGTTTAGGGACTGAAGACACCAAGTGATGAAGTGTTTCAGGTGTAGTTTTGTCCCATTCTTCCTGCAAACAAGTCTTAAGGTGGGCAACAGTACGGGGTCTTCGTTGTTACATTTTGCTTCAAAATGCACCACACATTCTCTATTGGAGACAGGTCGGGACTGCAGGCAGGCCAGTCAAGTACCTGTATCCTCTTCCTCCTGTGCAGCCAGGACGTTGTAATGTGTGCAGAACGTGGTTTTGCATTGTCTTGTTGAAATATGCATGGGCGTCCCTGGAAAAGAAGGCAGCATATTGTGCTCCAAAATCTCTATGTACTTTTCAGCATTAATGGTGCATCACAGAAGTGCAAGTTACCTTTGCCAAGGGCACTGACACAACCCCATACTATGACAGACCCTGGCTTTTGGACTTGTTGCTGGCAACACTCTGGATGATCCTTTTCTTCTTTGGTTTGGAGCACACGGCATCCATTTCTCCCAAGAAATACTGATTCTGACCACAGTACACGTTTCCACTGTGTGATGGTCCACCTCAGATGCCTCCGAGCCCAGAGAAGTCGACGGCGCTTCTGGACACTGTTAACATAGGGCTTCCTTTTGGCACAGTACAGTTTTAACTGGCATTTTTGGATGTAACTATGTATTGTGGTACTTGCCAAAGTAGTCCTGAGCCCATGTGGTGATATCGCATATAGATGAATGAGGATTCTTAATGCAGTGCCGTCTGAGGGATCGGAGATCAATTTAGTTCAGCTTAGGCTTGCGCCCTTGTTCTTTATGCACTAAAGTTTCTTCAGATTCCATCTTTGCTCCTAAAGGACTAGACCTTTCTTGGATGCTGCTTTTGTACCAAATCATAATTACAACCACCTGTTGACATCACCTGTTTCAAATCATGTCATTATTTAACTAATTTACCTGATTACTAGCCCTAAACTGCTCCTGTCCCAACTTTTTTTGGAGTGTGTTGCAGGTCTGAATGACAGGAGAGGATGTGTTTTTACAAATGAAATGAAGTTGACCAGACAAAACGTGAAATATTTTGTGTCCATATTGTCTGCAGTGAAATACAAGTTAAAGTAAATTTAGAAATCACTAATTTCTTTTTTTTTTGGGGTTGTATAAAAAAAAAAACATCACCCACCATGCTGCTTTTTTGACCCTCAAGCCTTGTATTTGCTTGATTGTATGCTGTTGCCTCACCATTTGAAAATAGTTCACCAAATGACTAGGAACCACATTATTAAACATTTTACGTATCATTCCCATTTTTTTAAACACACTCTTATTCAGTTAACATACCTAATTCTTTAAATAACTCTTTCTGTAAATGCGTTTTAATAAATTTAGCAATTTCTCCAACATAATCTGTGAGCAGCTACTATACCAAAAAGAGGTAGAATGATCAAAAAGGATTGAATCAAAGCTCCTGCCAATCATTTTAAAGAATGAACAGCCGACAGATCAGCTTGCCTTGCTAAGAACCTAATTCTCTGGATAATTTATCTATTAACATGTTATCCGCGAGGTCTTAAAGTCTTAATGTCTTGAATCTCAAAGGATAAACTTAAGGCCTTAAAAAGTCTAAAATCTACTGAAATATTGCGTTGTAGGTCTTAAATCTTTTGTTTAAACACGTCTTGATTTTTCTTTGTTCAAGTATTGCTACCCAATCTGGCCATTAACACCCATACAATCACCAACAATCTCAATTAAAGTTTTAACTTTTTGTTTAAAAATAGCATTTAATTACTTTACTTACGGTAACATTTGCTTAAAAGTTCTCCATTTATTCAGTACCGAGGATACTGACCTGACCTATATTTTTAATTATTGAATTATTATTATTGTATTAAGTTATTATCACTTAAGTTCATTCATTTTCTTTTCGGCTTAGTCCCTTTATTAATCTGGGGTCGCCACAGCGGAATGAACCGCCAACTTATCTAGCATATGTTTTAAGCAGCGGATGCCCTTCCAGCTGCAACCCATCACTGGGAAACACCCAAACACTCCCATATACACACTGCGGACAATTTAGCTTACCCAATTCACCTATAGTGCATGTCTTTGGACTTGTGGGGGAAACCGGAGCACCCGGAGGAAACCCACGCCAACATGGGGAGAACATGCAAACTCCTCACAGAAATGCCAACTGACCCAGCTGAGGCTCGAACAAGCGATCTTCTTGCTGTGTGGCCACAGCGCTACCCACTGCGCCACCGCGCAGACATCACTTAAATTAAGTTATAATAATAATTTGGATATTCGGGATATTCGAAAAAAAAAAATCCTTAGCATTTAGCCCTGTATAAGTCTAAAATTGTATTCATAATGGTCTTAAAAATGTCGAGTCTTAAATTTAACTTGGTGACATCTGCAGAAACCCTGATTAAACATTCCAAATAATTGACATTAGATAAAATTATTATGCAGAAATATGCTGTCAGTTGTCACCCCTCTCTTTTTATTATTATTTAAATATATATATATTTTTGTTATTATCATACAGTCTATGGTTAACCCAAAGAGAGACATAAAGAAGAATAAGCTCTACGAAATGAGAAATACCAGTTCTCCGTTCGCACCTTGTACTCCCAGTAAGCTGTTCAGTAAATAATACTAAGCATTTCAGTTGATGCAAGCATACAATTAAGCTTAATGCGTCATATTAATAACATAAAAATGTGAATTTATAATGAGGCATAATTGGCGACACAGTGGGGCAGTGGCTCAGCACTGTCGCCTCACAGCAAGAAGGTCGCTGGTTTCAGTCCCGGCTGGGTCAGTTGGCATTTCTGTGTGGAGTTTGCATGTTCTCCCCATGTTGGCGTGGGTTTCCTCCGGGTGCTCCGGTTTCCCTCACAGTCCAAACACATGCGCTGTAGGTGAATTGGGTAGGCAAAATTGGCCATAGTGTATGTCCTGGTCCTCCAGATTGGGGGTTGAGCGTTGGGCTAACAACTCACCACCAATATGGTGCAGCTAAATATCAACTTCGATATAAATGGCCCTGGGAGTAATGAGGCATAATTAATAACACAATAGCATGCAGTCATTATGAATATGTATATTTCCAAAAATCAATTCAATGACCCTAACCCTAACCAACTCCTATGATTTGACGTCATCAAACTATGCCTTTGTTTGTTGTTTCAAAAAAATATTTTATTATTTACACTTCCTGTTACAATCTTTTCACCTGTTCAGCATAATGGAGCCCATTCAAAGGCACTTCCATGTTTCCAGAGAACGCCAGTTTCACACTGCAAGCGTGAGCAGTGTGTGTTTTGTTCAGTGTGTATGTTAATACATCAGTGTGTACACATTGGGAGGGCTCAAAGCAACAGAGCACATTTGATTTTGCAAAATAAATATGATTTCACCCAAAACGTTCTATAAATGCACAGAATATGCAT
Source organism: Danio jaintianensis (assembly GCA_903798115.1). Taxonomy (NCBI): domain Eukaryota; kingdom Metazoa; phylum Chordata; class Actinopteri; order Cypriniformes; family Danionidae; genus Danio; species Danio jaintianensis. The sequence continues at coordinate 1,608,186 of CAIGQV010019082.1, forward strand.
CAGGTCTAGTGTGTTTAACAAGAACTGTTGTTGTTGGTCCAAAATATGTGGCTAAATATGTTTTTAATTATTCCATTTGGGTCCAAGTATGGTGTATTAAAAAAAAAACTCAACTCCCGCCATTTTTAGCTCCGAGTTCACCTTTGGGCTGCTCCAGCCAATAGCAGAACAGCAACTACTGGGGAGGCGGGGCTAAAGATAGTAAGGTCTGATTGGACAAATTCAGATAAACAACCAAAGCATTAAATAAATGTAATGTATCACACATGTCTGCGATACTTGTATTGCATATACTTTTATCACCATAACGATAATTTTTTGCGATATATCGTTCAGCCCTAAAACTAATTATATTCATTTTTGTCATGTGTTACAGTGAAAATGCTACGTCACGTCAACAACCCATATATAGTGAACTGAAAATCTCTCGAATCAAAAATTGGATAAACAATTTAATGAAATTGATTTTGAATGAATATTTAAGGCCTTGATCACACCGGACGTGTTTTTTGCGATAAGAGACGCTTCTTTTTTTAAAATTGTTTTCTAGTGGCCGCGAGCTTTACGCGACTCGCGTTTTAACTGCCTCAATTTTTTTTCCGTTACGTTCTGTGCATCTGCAGTTGAAAAAAGTAAACTCTAAAAGTTTACATCAGTCGCGTCTTTTTTCATTGTCCAATCAAATGAAAGCAGAGGCGGGGTTTCCTGTAATGTGACAAGACGACTACGGAGACTTTTAAAGATGGAGGAGAGTCTAGTGGTAGCTGTTTCGACTCATCCGGAGCTGTATGACTTCACAAATCATGAATATCATAATATTCTTACTGTGCGTTCACACCGAAGGCGGTGAGAGCGTCAAAGTTCGCTCTGGCCACCCTGACAACAATGCTGTCTGCCTTCAAAGCTCCGGCGACAAAAGCATCAAAATTCGCTACATTGGTCTCGTATTTAAAGGGGCCGTTGCAGCATATCAGCAAATCAGTTACATTCCTGCATAAAACATGCTTTCTAGCGTGAAAATGTTGCACAAATTTAACAATGGAAGATCAAGTTGCGTGTGCTGTGGCTTTGCTCCACTTATCCAATATGTGTCCATATGTCTGAAGTATTCTGAAGCAGCAACACTGTTGTGTACTGTCGTTATAGTTACAGTTAGATTCCCGCTTTTTTTAATAAAAAATAAATAAATACAGGCAAATAGTACTCGCCTTTTTTAATGTGTGTCCCTGTAAGAAAACATCGTAAATAATTGGAAATTAGGCGACCGCAATATTAAAACCCTTGGGAACAACTGTGGATGGAACCAAAGTTCACAGGACTGGGTTCTCTAGAATCCTCTCAAGTGGTGAACTTCTACATTCCGATCATAGATATTTACATTAGATGTCGCCTACCCTGTTGTTGTCTATTGGAAGGAATGCGTCAATAGAGCTGCCATTTTAGTACAGGGTAGCGCTCCTTTGAAATGAATGTAGGACCAAGGTGTAGTGGAGGACTGGCCATCCAGAGTCCAAGATATACACACATATATACATATATCTATGATCGGGAGTTTTCCAGGTGGTCCGTATGCAAATATTTTTTTTAAATTATAAAAATTATAATTTTACATAACTTTTCTACATCGATGAATAAGTGACCGCACAGGCAATGCCAGCATGTGTTTGTGTGCATGGAAATGTATAATCCCCCTCCCTGTTAAATTTGATCTAATCTGTGTCCTGAAGCACCCCCCCTCTCCTGCTTTCACTTCTTATTCTAACGGAGGGAGCGAATCGTTTGTGAATGAATCCCCGTTATGAACGATTTGTGTGAACCATCGATATCCCTGCGTCTCAATGTGCACATCCACCTTTCTGATCTAAATGGTATATAACATTTGTAATATTCAATAATTTAGGGTGGACAGTGTGCACATTGAGGCGCAGGCACTGCTATGTTATCAGGCAGCCTTATAAGTTACTTCAAAACTAGCCGTTACTTCACTTAGCCGACAATAATACAAGTTTCTAGCACCGCAGCATCTTGTCATGTTTCATTTACATTGTCTGCTGATTTTATTCAACAAAACTAGCATAAGCTTGGAATTTAGTGCAAGTTGATGCTACTTTGCCTTATGGTCAGTGAAGTGAGTGACTGTATTATCATCAATAACGTTGCTTGTTGAGCACAAAAGTTCATAACATACAAAAACATAATAAACAAAATCTTATGAAATGTTCTGCCTTTGTGCTTTGTTTTCTTTATTTGCTCGTTACTACACCCGTACACAGCGCTAAAAGTCCAGCATCTTCAGATTGGCTTTAGTCTTGACTAGTGCGGTTGAATGACATTTTTCCCGGGAGCACTGTACAAATGTGGCGGCACTATTGACGCATACTCAGGGTCCGTATGTGATATCTAGTGTATATATCTATGCATTCCGATTGCTTGCCGCTGAACCGCGTCATAGCTCATTACCATAAAGTTGACTTGATTTCAACTCTCCTCGACGCCCACACAAGCGAAGACACACCGCTCCTCGCTGCCGGCTCCCATTGAAAATGAATGACTTCCGGCGACTTTGACGCTCTCGCCGCTTTCGGTGTGAACGCACAATTAAAAAGCTGCAGGCCTGGAAGCAAGTCAGTCTGGCAAAAGAGACGCCAGGTAAGCGTCACGACATAACGTTTTTCCCTGCGTACCATAAAAATAAAAAGCACAGCACACTTCCTTTTTACTTGTCAACAAAAAAAGTCAGTGCAGTGCGCCTAACGTTTTCAGAACAGAAAAGCGTGTTCGGTGTGATCGGCCCCTAACACATCAAGTAGGTCTGTAGGTTTTTGTTGTCGTTTGTAGGAGTGCTTCACATAAAGCCTTGTTTGGAGCCGCTAGATGCTCTACAGAAGTCATGAGTCTTCAGCTGCACTTACGCTTGCGGTGTGAAACCGTTTAAAAGTCCCTGTAAAAAGCTGCACTGGAGCTGAAACTACAGTATGCGCAGTCTGGAGCCACACACACACACACGTTTGTTTTTGTGAGTTGTGGGGACATTCCATAGGTTTCTATTGTTTTTGTACTGTACAAACTGTATTTTGTATTGCCCTACCCCTAAACCCAACCCTCACAGGAAACAGTTTTACTTCCTGAAAAAAACTCATTGTGTGGAGCTTTTGGAGAAATGAGGACGTCAGCAATGTCCTCATATTTCACCACCTTCTTGTAACACCTGTGTCATACCTACTGTATGACATTATACAGATTTGTGTCCTGATATGTCACAAAAACACGTACACACACACATAGTTGAACCCTTTCTGGAGCATCATGTTCTGTGATTGTCCAGCCAGGCTTTCAGCAGTGGGACGTTCCTGTCCATCCAGAGGATGTTCTGCTGGATTTTCTCCAGGGCTTGTTGAATACTGCGGAGCCCAGAGCCCTGATCCTGCGCCAGTGACCCAAAGAACAACTCCACCTACACCACAAACAAACAAAAATAGATTCACACAATATTAATTATTTTTATTTTTTTTAAGTGACAGAATATTTAAAAAAAAATGACACTTGGTTATTTGATCTAAAAAAAGTTACTGTGGCTAAAGGCATTTTTTGCTGACCTGACTCAATGTTTGACGCATGAGGTCAAAACCCACATTCGGCAGCTGTCGAAAGTCAGTGATTTGAGTTTAAAATTCAAATATGGAAATGGTTTTGCTACAAAAACTCATCGATCCGCTTTATAAGACGTGTTAACCCTCTGGTGGCGTATGTTTTACTATGGATTTATGCGCTTTTGGAACTATAATACAGCATGGAATAGCCTTGATAAAATTTAAAATGACTGTGTTCATCTGGCAGAAGAAAGTCATAAGGATGGACTGAGAGTGAGTAAAATATGGGGTAAATAGTGAGTAAATGTACATTTTTGGGTCAACTATCCCTTTAAATGAGGAAATCTAAAGGGATAGTTCACCCGAAAATGTACATTTGCTCACTATTTACTCTCCCTCAAGTGGTTCAAAACCTTTATAAGTTTGTTCTTCAGTTGAACACAAAAGAAGATGTTTTGAAGATGAAAACACGTAATCATTAACAATAGTAGGAAAAACAAATACTATAGGAGTCAGTGGTTACAGGTTTGCCGGTTTCCTCAAAATATCTTCTTTTTTGTTCAACAGAAGAACTCAAACAGTTTTTGGAAAAGTAAGGGAAAGTAAATAATGACAGAATTTTCAGTATTGTACATTTTCAGCATTTTAGTATATTTAAGCTGAGCCATCTCTGTAAAAGCAGCCCTTAGTTTTAGACAGGATCATCAATGTGACGTACCTCATCAAGCATTTCTTTGGTTGAATACTGATCGGTGACTCCAACCACCACACGAGATATTGCAGAAGATCCAAGATCAAACCTGGAACAAGGATTTGCATGCATTGATCATGTAATACTCACAATCTAACATGACATTAGCACCAAAGTAGCATTTGATTTGACCTTGATCTAATAAGGTCTTATGGTAGATGTTAAAGCTGTTAATAATATTTCAGATGGATCATTGGCCACACACTTTTTCACAAGTTTCCCCCAGTTGCTTTTCAGGAAGTCCCAGGCCAGTTTGAAGCCTTTGGGGTTTTTACTGACGCTGATAAGCATCGAGGGCAGGTCTTGAGTTTTCATGATCTCTCCTTCACTGCTTCTTTCCAAAAGCCTAGACGTAATAAAACGGGAAAAAAAAGGATTAAGGATTGAAAAGGTGAGAAATGAATCATGTTGTTGTTGTTGTTAATGTTGTTTTGTGTTGGTTTTATTTACTATTTTATTTAAATTTAATCACTTGTTCTATAAAAATAAATCAATTGTGATAAATAATCTTCAGAAATGTGATTACAGTCATGTCGTAACGGTGACTTGTTACATTTATTCAAATGTATAATAAGGATCTTTATATAATAATAATACTATAATAATTTATAATATATTTATAATAATTTCATAATATCAAATAATTTATAATAATATCAAACAACAGCAACAATAAACATAAAATGGAGAATTTCAATGTGTTTTAGAATGTTAAAATATATATTTTGTGAATATATATCACAGGCGCCTCCGGGTGCTCCGGTTTCCCCCACAGTCCAAAGACATTATAGGTGAATTGGGTAGGCTAAATTGTCCGTAGTGTATGTGTGTGAATTAGTGTGTATGGATGTTTCCCAGTGATGGGTTGCAGCTGGAAGGGCATTCGCTGTGTAAAACATATGCTGGATAAGTTGGCGGTTCATTCCGCTGTGGCGACCCCAGATTAATAAAGGGACTAAGCCGAAAAGAAAATGAATGAATATATATCACACATTTCTAAGGAAAAGTGTTCTGAAGCATCAAGAAAAACAACCTAAAAATGAAATCTCTATGGACCCCTGCTGGATAGATGTGGAAATTGCACTTTCTTTTTTTTAACAATAATTCAAAAAGTTTTTCTCTAACCAGCAGAAGGTGGTGTTTAATCCCTTAAAACAGGGGTGTCCAAACTAAGTCCTGGAGGGCCGGTGTCTTCCAGGACCGAGTTTGGACACCCCTGCCTTAAACTATGAGCTAATTTCCAGAAACCTTTTATATTGAATTTAGGTAAGAATATCAGTGATTTTTTCTTCTTCAATGTACGTTTTTATAAGCCAAATCATAACATAGTTGTGTATTTGTGGAGTAAATGGGTAAAGAAAAATACAAAATATCCACAAAAACAGCATAAATGCAAAGTTGGAAGCAAATGTAAATGATATATAATTTATCATATAAAAATGTATTTTTCCTTATGTAATTGCTCTGTAAATGACATTCACAAAAATGTTTTGTAAATGTCCATATGACCCCAAAAAACCTTAGTGTGATTTTCTGTCCTGGGCCCATTAAAATCAGCATTTACAATGTTTAAATTGCTAGCTCACATTAATATCTTTAAGGTCAATAATTGATCTGTTAAGTTATTCCACTGAAAAAATGGTTTGTTTTGGTATCTTCAATCAAAGTCTGAGCATTTACTTCCACGTTTGGAGTGCTGGTGCATCTGTTGACGTCAACCTGAGGGTTTCCATAGCACCTGCATATTAATACCATCTATTACCATTAGTTTGCTATGAGAGAATGATGCGCAAAAGAAAACCCCGCCCCCTACTCAATATTCCGTTTCAGTTGGAAGTACATCAATATACTGAAATAAAAGTCTCTGCAACTACCATTTCATGTGGACTTTAAGGGTTATTGTCAGGTTTGAGTGAAGTACTGTATGAAAATGTCTTGAGATGTCTCAGCAGCTTCATGAATTCAGACTCACCATTGAAGTTTGTGAGCTAATGGACTGTATGAGAGGGCAGCTTTAATCATCCACTTCTCTGATGGGGAGACGGATCGCTTGTATTTCTCAAACAAAAAGTCCCAGCCTTCGTCTGTTCGCGCCCCTTCAGTGTAGACCACCAAACTGACGTCGGTAGGAAGCCTGAAACAAATAACACAACAAGCATGATTGGATTGAACAGAGTTTGAGGTGTGCATGATGTGGTCATTCTAGGCTTTCTTGAAAATGAACAGTGAGAAATAACCATATAATACTGAAGTTATTTGTTAAAGTTAATAAAACAAATACAATGAAATGTTATTAGTTATAACATTTAATAGAACGATTACAACTTTTTAAATGTGTTATTAGGCATTATTATACGTCTGACAGGAATACTCGCTCCTGATTGGTACATTCCAAGGTATAACAACCGCTGAATAACGATTCTTTGATATACGGAACTAATAGCGAAAATTTGAATCGCCTTAACCATCACTAAAAATGTTCACATCTATATACTTACATCCGCATTCATATGTATCTGCTTATCTGTCATGGCATTTTGACTGTTTGGCGCCATCTTGTGTCTGAATAAAGTGCAGGTTAGTGTATACTCCATCAGCTGTTTTCATCTCTGTCAGCTTTGTGTTTTTGACTGTTTGTCTCCATCTTGTGACTGAATAAAGCGCAGGTTAGTGTATACTCCATCAGCTGTTTTCGTTTCTGTCAGCTTTGCGTTTTTGACTGTTTGGCGCCATCTTGTGTCTGAATAATGTGCAGGTTAGTGTATACTCCATCAGCTGTTTTCGTTTCTGTCAGCTTTGCGTTTTTGACTGTTTGGCGCCATCTTGTGACTGAATAAAGCGCAGATTAGTGTATACTCCACAGCTGTTTTTGTTTCTGTCAGCTTTGCGTTTTTGACTGTTTGGCGCCATCTTGTGACTGAATAAAGCGCAGGTTAGTGTATACTCCATCAGCTGTTTTCGTTTCTGTCAGCTCTGCGTTTTTGACTGTTTAGCGCCATCTTGTGACTGAATAAAGCGCAGGTTAGTGTATACTCCATCAGCTGTTTTCGTTTCCGTCAGCTTTGTGTTTTTGACTGTTTAGCGCCATCTTGTGGCTGAATAAAGCATAGGTTAGTGTATACTCCATCAGCTGTTTTCGTTTCTGTCAGCTCTGCGTTTAATTAAAAAATTAAGAAACTATTAAAGCTCAGAACAATGCTTTATGTATCATTTTAATATTTTGTGGCAAATAGCCATGTAATAAGCGGGATAAAGTACATCCAGGATGGTTGTTTTCGCAGAATAAAGCCCTGCAGTCTTCAGTCTGGCTTTGCATCAGGCTGCCGATAAACCTGTCAGGCTTTATTCTTTGATAACAATCTACTGTATGTACTTTATCCCTAACTTAACTAAAAAATTAACATCACTTAAGATTTATAAATGCTTTTGTAGTTTACATACATTGACTTTAGTCGAATTAACTGATGTTAACAAATGGAGCCTTACTGTACAGAGTTAAAGGGATAGTTCACTCAAAAAATGAAATTCTGTCATTATTGATTCTCCCTTCACTTATTCCAAATCTGTTTGACTTTCTTTCTTTTGCTGAACAGAAGAAGATATTCTGAAGAATGATGAAGACCTGTAACCATTGACTTCCATGGTATTTGTGTTTCCTACTATGGAAGTCACAGGTTTTCAGCTTTCTTCAAAATATCTTCTTTGGTCTTCAACAAAAGAAAGAAACTCATAAACGTTTGGAACCACTTAAGTGTGGGTGAATAATGAGTAAATTTTCATTTTTTTGGGTTAACTATCCCTTTAACATACAAAATATATATAATATGAACGTGTAAAAATATTAATGTTTGAAAATAAATAGATAATTAAGTCTTCAAGAAGTTGCTGCTTTGACAAACAACTACTGAAATACAACAATCTGAACATCCTTAAAAAGCACTCTAAAAGTTTAAATAACATATCATTATTCACGCTGAAGTGCCCACGATATCAGTATAGTGCATGCTAATTATCACGATATATTGAATTAAATGAGACTAAATTAGTAAGCATTCAACTAGCTATAGTTTAGGCAGGCATGGGTACCACCAAAACCTGGTAATAAGTAGGGAGTATGATGTGCAGAAGTAAGCCCCGCCCCCCACTCAATATTCCATTTCAGTACATCAACATACTGAAATAAAACTCAATATAAATATATTGAAGTCAAACAAACTCTTTACCACATTTTGCCATCAGATTCCTTCCACTTGTAAAACAGCTGTGTGGCAGTGCTGACGCAGGATGGGTAGCGGCGGACACAAGCGAACAGCAGCAGATAATTCCTGAGCATCCGCTCGGACACAGACCCGTCATCAGACCAGCTCTGCCGGTCAATCAGCGGCTGGAATAACTTCACTAGATGACCCTGAAAAACACAACAAAACACCAACAGCCTGTCTAAAATATATGCTCTTATTTACACCTTACATCTAAAGGGACAGGTGGCGCAGTGGTTAGCACTGTCTTGCCTCACAGCAAGAAGGTTGCTGGTTTGAGTCCCGCTGGGCCAGTTGGCATTTTTGTGTGGAGTTTGCATGTTCTCCCCGTGTTGGCGTGGGTTTCCTCCGGGTGCTCCGGTTTCCCCCACAGTCCAAACACATGCGCTAAAGGTGAATTGGGTAAGCTAAATTGGCCGTAGTGTATGAGAGTGTATGGGTGTTCCCAATACAGAGTTGCAGCTGGAAGGGGATCCGCTGCGTAGAACATATGCTGGAGTAGTTGGTGGTTCATTCCGCTGTGGCGATCCCTGATAAATAAGGGGTCTGGATAAGCTGAAGGAAAATGAATGAAATTTATGAGTTTAAAGGGACAGTTCACCTAAAAAATGAAACTTCCTAAATTAATTTTTTGACGTCACCTCACACTTTCAGTTTCTCATCAAATCTTCTGACCAATCAAATGCTCTCTAGTGTCTGACATGCCCCGCCTCCTTCAAGACACTTTTCATTTGATGTGCTTAATCTCAACCACTCACATGTAGAGCTGTGATAAAAACAAAACGCTATTGGTGTTTTTTTTTTTAAAGGGGAGGAGCTACTCGCCCTGTCTTCATGTTTTAGTTAAACAATCAAGAAATCGAATAAAAAAGGCACATTTTAAAACACTTCGCAGGCTTTTTTGTTTCAGTTTAGTCATGTCATTCGTTGTTCGTCTTAAGGGGGCTAGGTTTCTGTTTGTTTGTTTGTTTGTTTCTGTTCAATAAATGCTTTTGTTTATACTGTTTATACAGAAGCGTCCTTTACGCATTTTCGTTACATCCATAACATTTTTTATTCCTGCTACGGATGCTTTTTCCAACATTCTCCAGAATATCTTGTTTGTGTTCAACAGAGGAAAGAAACTCATTAAACTTTAGAACTACTTGAGTGTGAGGAAATTTGTCACATTTTTGGGTGAACTATCCCTTAAAGTTGTTTATCTGTTACAATAGTTTAGTGAATAATAATTTTAGTAATAATTAATTAATTCCGACAGTGCTAACCTCTGAGTCACCGTGCCGTCGCTAATAATTAATTAATAATAATTCATAATAGTAATTAATTTACAAAACAAAAAGAAATACAATAAAGATTCTGGAATCAAATGTGGTGGTGATCAACAGAATGCATATATCACTATACATTGCTGAATGCAAATGAATGAATTCAATGAAAATGGAATTAAATGAATTTTGATCGACGCCTTTCATTTTTTTTTTGGTATTTTTTGTTTATCAGTTTAAGCATTAATGTGATATTGTGTGATATTTCTTTAGAAATAACATCCAGTGAAAGCCTCTGAGTTTCTGTATATCTCTGATGACAGTTTCTTCATATAATATTAATGATAAAAAACTTTTCATCCTAATTTTGCCAGACTCAAAGACATTCTGTGTACTGTTTAAATGAGACTTTTGTGATCAGATTCTGATTACATTTGTGTTTTCTGCATTGTGGAAATGATGTTGTCTTATTTTGTTCTGCTACTTTAGAATATCTAAATATGTTATGAACTGAGACACTGCAAAGCATCAGAATATCTAAAATATTACACATTTCATCTATAGCTGTATTTATTTTTCTGCACTGATACCTTGAGCTGGATCTCCAGTTCCTGCATGTCTCTCTTCTCCATGAGTTTGTAAAGTGGCACCAGTTCACTGAAGCCCTGCGTCACCGGCATGATCTCTGACTCTTTACTGAGATACAAACTCAGATTCAGAGCTTTATCCAGAGGGATCTTCTCAATGCTGAGGGAAAGAAAAACATAATCATTATCAGGGTATCAATTATCTGGGTCTGAAATAAAAAGAAATTAAATAAATTAAATTAAATTAAATAAAACAAAACAAAACAAAAAAAAATGTTGAGGAACATTTTTTCTTAATTGCATTTTTTCAAAATTAGTATTCTTACTATTAGTTTGGCTGGAAAAATAAAATAAAAAGTTGAAGAACTTTTTTTTCTAAACTGTATTTTTTCTAAATTATTATTCTTTTAAAATTAAAAATAAAATTTAAAAGATTAAAAAAAAAAATTCTAAATTGTATTTTTTTAAAATAAAAGTATTATTATTATTACTTTTAGATTGGCTGGAATAAAAAATATTTTAAACAATCGTTTATTAAATAAAATTAAAATATTAAATAAAATAAAACATTTTAAAGACCGCTAAAGTCAATATTATTAGCCCTCTTTAAAAAATATTAAATTATAATAATAAATTGCCTACAGAAAAAACTCATCTTATAGCTTGCAGAATAAACCTAATTCAAAACATTACTAAATAAAATTAAATATTACTAAATATTACTGTCATCATGGTAGAGAACAAAAAAATGTTAGTTATTAGAAATTTTGAAAACTTTAAACTAATTTTTACAAATGTGTTTCAAAAATCTTCTCTCTAATAAAAGTCACAAGTGAAATATTTGAAAAAGAATTAAAATTTCACATCAAGTCCATTATGCTCTTTTATGTAATATTTCTGTCAAATGTTTAGCTTGAAAATTGTATTGTTTTCCCATAATCACCCTTTATTTGATATTAGGGCATTAAGTGTGACTTCAGTGCTCATATGTATTTTCAGCCACTTTCTGTTTTTTCAAAATATTTCCCAAATGATGTTTAACAGAGCAAGGAATTTTTCACAGTATTCCCTATAATATTTTTTCTTCTGGAGAAAGTCTTATTTCTTTTATTTTGGCTAGAATAAAAGCAGTTTTTCATTTTTAAAAAACATTTTTAGGTCAATATTATTCGCCCCCTTAAGCAAGATTTGTTTTCGATTGTCAACAGACTAAACCACTGTTATACAATGACTTGCCTAATTACCCTAACTTTACCCTAATTAACCTAGTTCAGCCTTTTAATGTCACTTTAAGCTGAATACTAGTATCTTGAAAGATATCTAGTCAAATATTATGTGCTGTCATCATGGCAAAGAGAAAAGAAATCAGTTATTAGAAATGATAGAAATGTTTAGAAATGTGTTGAAGAAGTCTTCCCTCCGTTAAACAGAGATTGGGGGAAAAAATATACGGGGGGCTAATAATTCAGACTTCAACTGTATATGTACTCTATTCATAAAAGTGCAGACCTGACCAGCTGGAAGATGTCGTGGATGAGGCTGGCTCTGTCGTTGCTGCTGAACACAGTGTGGTTCATTCGGAGCTGCTTAATCAAACAATCCCAGCCTCCAGACTCATAATGCACAATATAATAACCTCGCAGATCCACATTAAATTTAATCCACTCCACCTTCTCTGGCAGGTAAAACACATCTGCAGGCACACAGAAGAGTTCACTTTCAGCACAACTGAAGGTAAAATGAGTGGGTTTAATATTTGATCATGTGACGCAAACCTCTTTTGGTTTTCAGCAAGAAACGCTGCACTGCATTACTGCCGCTGGTGATGTACGTCAGAGGAACCTGCCACAGGAGACTTGATGGACTGGGAGACATGAAAAATACAGAGAATGAACATAAAAATAAAAAACTATAATAATAATATAATAATAGTAATACAACATGAATGTATTCAGTCAATACCCTTCTACTAAGTACTAATTTACATTAAAAAACACATTTAAAAAATATATTAAAATAAAAATATTAAATGAAAACGTTTTTGCATTTGCAACTAAGTAAACTATGTTATCTGACCTAAAACTAAGATGAAAAATACAATTAAATTGGTAGAAAATTGCATTTTTTGATCACAATACTGTCTGGAGTACTTGATTCTGATTGGTCAATCGCGACATTGCAAGATATGTTATTCCCAGATAACAAACTAATAACACAGGCTCATCTTGGCTAATCTTGACCATTAGTGAATACGTTCACATGCTTGTCTGTCACACTGCTATTTTGACCTTTAGCGCCATCTTGTGTCTGAATAATGCGCTGGCTAGTGTATACTCCATCAGCTGTTTACATTTCTGTCAGCTTTGCATTTATTTAATGAACTATTACAGCTCAGCGCAAAGTTGTCAGTCTAATTATTAGCAGTGTAACTATTAGTAACAGTGTAATAATCAGGATAACGCCCTGACAGGCTTATTGACAGCCTGACGCGAATCACTGTTGTATAAAACTGAAGGGCTTTATTCTGTGAAAACAACCGTCCTGGAAGTACTTTATCTCGCTTATTACATGGCTACAAAACATTATTCTGTGCTGTAATAGTTTATTTATTCTTTAATTAAATGCAAAGCTGACAGAAACAGAAACAGCTGATGGAGTATACACTAACCTGCGCATTATTCAGACACAAGATGGCGGCAAACAGTTTAAAACACAAAGCTGACAGGAACTAAACCGGTTGAATGATACTAACCTACATATTATTCATTCACAAGACAGAGCCAAACAGTCAAAAACCTTTATTTGCTGAAATTGTATTAAAATCAGTTTTTTTTGTATTGTGCAAAGTATATTTGTAAGGTTTTTGTGCATGTTATATATATTGAAAAGGGAAAAAAACAATAAATCGTTGTATGAATGCTGCAATGTTTAAATAATTTTCCGTTAAAAATGCGTGAAGGTCATGTGACCATCAGGAAGGACGCAGCATCTAATTTCTCAGGAGAACGCGTTTCTTTTTTCTCGCGGTCTCCCAAGTTCATTCTTCCGAGGTGACCTGGCAAGACCGGTCTTCACGAGAACGCAAGTCCGTTCTCTGCGTTCTTGGAATTGAGAAACAGCCCATGTGCTCATGAGAAAACAGGACTAGAACACGCAGCCAATGAGAGAACTCACGTGTTCACATGAAACACTAAAGCAGCGGCCACAATGTAAACACCACACCATGTGCTTTACACAACACAGACAGAAGTCTGAATGTAAGACACAAGTAAATACATGATAAATAAAACACTCACACATGCGACATGCATGTTCTGATCCCAGCGCCAACCGAAACCGAAACCAACTATACTGGAGCAGTGAGAACGAAAACACCATGCCGCAAACAAAACAACAAACACACCAGGACGAGAGCACGCATCCCGTGCACGGCCGGAGCGCGGCCAAAGCGACGCCCATACAAAGCCAATGACAGGAAATATGAGTGCTCGACCCGAGAAAACTCGAGCCGGGCACAACATACTAGACAAGACAGGACTAGTGTCTGGACTCTGGCACCAAAACAAGAATTAACAAGACCGAAATGGCAGAATCCTTCTTCTTGAGTCTTTTCTTCTTCTGTCGTTTGTCCACGTAAAAATGCAGTATTAAGTGACTGAAACCGAAACTTTCTGAAAACGTCGGCCAGGATGAACATTTTCGGAAACTCTGGGTACAGTGTGGTCGTGTGGACACTACAACCGGACTTTTTGCCTCATGACATTAGTGTGCATGCTGTTTTCTCCTTTCTGATTGGCTGGCTGGTTTCACACCAAACCAAAGACTCGAATGAGGCAAATTCTGCAAGTTCAGAGCAAATATATCACATATTCTATTTTGTTTGCACCGTGGGATGGTAATCCGCCTTTGTTCTCACATTTGCGTTGACTTGTATCTAGTGAACTCGAGCAAATAAATAATTTGTGTGAACCCAGCATAAAAGGCTTTTATCGCCACCTGTTGGTTCGGCGTGACCTTAACATGCATCACAGTGCATTTTTTGCGTTTTCAAGAGGACAGAATTTTTTTTTTTATGAAAGCAGAGAATACTCAGGCCCCGTTTACACTAATACGTTCAGTTTATTAAAACTATCCGTATATGACTTAACACGGTCTTACTTTGAAGATTCTGCTCCTTTGAGGAAGCGCTCCTGTTTAAGAGTGACCTCTTGACCTTTGACCTCCACAGTGATTAAAGGAAAGCCCTCCTGCAGAGTCCAGGTGTCCATGATGGCTCGAACGTCAACACTATCCTCCTTGAACCACTTCTGCCAGAATAGGTTTTCATGATTACTTAAAGGCATAGTTCACCCAAAAATGAAAATTGACTCACTATTTACTCACCCTCAAGTGGTTCCAAACCTGCTCCGTTGAACACAAAAGATATTCTGAAGAAAGCTGAAAACCTGTAACCACTGATTTTCATAGTCAGAAAAACAAATACTATGGAAGTCAATGGTTACTCGTTTACAACATTTTTCAAAATATCTTCTTTTATGTTCAACTCAAACAGGTTTGGAACCACTCGAGGGTGAGTAAATGTTGACAGAATTTTCATTTTTGGGTGAACTGTCCCTTTAATAAACTGATTTATTCAAGTTTGTGTGACGAAATTTAGGGAGGAAACATTATAAGATTTTAACTTCTGAAGCCAAATATCACAAAACACAAATTATTTGAACAGATTAAAAATGTTCAAATCATTTGTTGCAGCACTTACAGAGGCTGGCGTTTCAGCAGTGTTTTTGGAGCAGAATCCATCAAGTTTTAGTCTTCCTGTATCCAATCCATCTGAAGTGCAGATCTGAAGAGATTGAGAAGCATTCGGCCTCAATAGCAAGCATTTAAATGACTGAATGACTCAGACAGGAGCCGACAGAAGTCACTCACATTGGTAAGGCTCTCCCAGAGGTGCGCGTTGACTGTGTTCTTGTAGCTGTGTTTCTTCAGGTAGTTTATAATACCGTACTTGAACACCTCTGGAGTCAGAAAATCCCTCAGCATATTCAGGATACACGCACCCTTGAAAGATTATTAACAATCAATTAGAAAGGAAATGATTAATATAATTAAAATGCATATACTGGCTGACATGTGCCCTATTTAAAACTATCATCTTCGGCTGACAGTTTGTGATTGGCCAGAAGCTTATGATTTGTTGTTGACCAATTTCTTTGGTTAAATTGTGTTCCTGACACTACTGTAAGCAAATCTTGAGCTTTTTATATTTAATTCTTTGTATAAAAGGCTTTTTTTTTGGTAATGGCAACTCTTGTATGGAGAATGGAGCCACATGCATTGATCAGGTGGGATTTTTGCTCCCTAGAGTTCAACTAAAAGCCTAAAAATATTAGTTCTGTGGGTCTCGTCTGTCAACTCTGATCTTAAGTTCTTACTTTCTATTGGATTCAGCTCAGGTGATTGGCTGGGCCATTCTACAGCTTACACATAACGTAATTTCTAAACTAATTAGTACTAATTTGTTTTCTTTGTATCTATGGATTACTTTGGGTTTTACTGACATCTGGTGAAAAAATCAAGTCAACGGCACCTTTAGAAACAGTGGTGACATGTTCAATACTTATTTTACCCGTTGTATATGAAGTGCTCGTGTACCTTCCGATAGGAGACGTCATCAAACATCTCGCTGATCTCGGTGGGATTCTCCACTGGAGTGGAAACGGGGTGCGAGGAGCTCAGAGAGTCCACGGATAAGGCTGTGAAGCACTTCTCCAGGAAATAATCGTTCTACGACAGAAACACTGAGAGTAAGATCAAGTACAGCTACATATCAGTCAAAATCTGTGAACAGGATCATATCACACATCTATCAGTTATTTGTATTTTTTTGTATATATTGTATTTTTTTCTTTAGGTTTTTATTCCTTCACTTTTGTCAAATTGGTGAAATTGGATCTTTCTATCTATCTATCTATCTATCTATCTATCTATCTATCTATCTATCTATCTATCTATCTATCTATCTATCTATCTATCTATCTATCTATATTCATTAATCCATCCATCTCT
>CAIGQV010019082.1:1624716-1637682 GCA_903798115.1 Danio jaintianensis
TCTATCTATCTATCTATCTATCTATCTATCTATCTATCTATCTATCTATCTGTCTGTCTGTCTGTCTGTCTGTCTGTCTGCCTGCCTGCCTGCCTGCCTGCCTGTCTGTCTGTCTGTCTGTCTGTCTGTCTGTCTGTCTATCTATCTATCTATCTATCTATCTATCTATCTATCTGTATTCATCCATCCATCCATCCATCTCTATCTATCTATCTGTCTTTATTCATCCATCCATCCATCTCCATCTATCTATCTATCTATCTTGAGACTTGTGGAGCTGGGCCTCATTGGATTTGCTCTTCAGTTTTTGGGAACTGGACTTAAGCAGTTTCAATTTACTATAATCTTCTGTGTTAAGCTGCTTTGACACAATCTACATTGTAAAATCGCTATAGAAATAAAGATGAATTTAATTAATAGTCGTAGAGAAACTCCTTCTCACCACTTGCAGCTCAGGGTGGGTGATGTTGACGGACACGTACTCCATGAACTTGGCAAAGCCCTCATTTAACCACAGGTCGTTCCACCACTGCATTGTGACCAGGTTTCCAAACCACTGGAAAAAACAAAATAATTCAACGTCCTGATGAGTGTCTACAGAGGGTCAGTAAGCTCTTGGGTTTCATCTAAAATATCTTCATTTGTGTTCTGAAGATGAACGAAGGTCTCAGGGGTTTAAAAATGACATGAGGGTGAATAATTTATAATAGACGTTTCAATTTGAGTGAACTATCCGTTTAACATCTGTTCAATCTTAATACCAGATGTACACAGGAGTAAAAAGGGCCTCTAAATAACTTTAAAAAAGACAAAACAAACTTTAAAATATCCGAGAATCCGAAAATTTATTTCTTCTCAGTTTACCCTCAAATTGACGCCAAAGTTCTACAATTACTTATGTTAACTATAATGAGTATAGCTTTTGATAATATTCATTCATTTACCTTCGGCTTAGTCCCTTATTTATCAGGGGTCACTACAGAGGAATGAACTGCCAGTTTTACCGTTTTACACAGCGGATGCCGCCTTAAGTTTAAATTAATATTTTTAGTCAGTTTGAGTAATGTAAGTTGAGAAGTCTAGAAAATTTCATTTGATTCAACTAAACAATTTAAAGCAGGAAGATTTTTTTACAGTGTTTATACACATACAGTACATACTCTCACCGGCAACTTTATAAGGTACAGCTGTCCAACTGCTCGTTAACACAAATTTCTAATCAGCCAATCACATGGCAGCAACTCAATGCATTTAGGCATGTAGACATGGTGCCACTCCTGTCAGCTAAGAACAGGAAACTGAGGCTACAACTCGCACAGGCTCACCAAAATTGGACAGTAGAAGATTAGAAAAACATTGCCTGGTCTGATGAGTCTCGATTTCTGCTGCGACATTCGGATGGTCGGGTCAGAATTTGGCGTCAACAACATGAAATCATGGATCCATCCTGCCTTGTATCAACAGTTCAGGCTGGTGATGGTGGAATGGTGTGGGGGATATTTTCTTGGCACACTTTGGGCCCATTAGTATTGGGCCTACCTGAGTATTGTTGCTGACTATTGCCTTTATGACCACAGTGTACCCATCTTCTGATGGCTACTTCCAGCAGGAATCATCTCAGACTGGTTTCTTGAACATGACAATGAGTTCACTGTACTCAAATGTCCTCCACAGTCACCAGATCTCAATCCAATAGAGCACCTTTGGGATGTGGGGGAATGGGAGATTCGCATCATGGATGTGCAGCCGACAAATCTGCAGCAACTGCGTGATGCTATCATGTCAATATGGACCAAAATCTCTGAGGAATATTTCCAGTACCTTGTTGAATCTATGCCACAAATGATTAAGTCAGTTCTGACGGCAAAAGGGGGTCCAACCCGGTACTAGTAAGGTGTACCTAATAAAAAAGTGGCTGGTGAGTGTACTTCATCACATTGTATTATATGCTATTTGTTGTACTCTAGAATACTATAGTATAGTATTCTAAAAAAAGAAAATCCTAAGTTGAATAACTTTCATTTACTATTTTTTACGATTTACTTATTTTAATTGAAATATTTAATTATTAGTACCTGTTTAATAACATCAATTATTATCAAAGCAACACATTTTCAAGCAGTTTCAAGCACTTCATCCAAAATCTGAGCATGTTTCAAACCTTGAAAACACTATATAAAAATTCAAGCATTTTCAGGGATTTCCAGCACCCCGTATGAACCCTAAGAAACATCTGACTGGCTGTGCATTTATTATTCCTTGGATTGAATTAGTAATATTAAAATTAACCTGATGGGCTAGTTCATGAGCGATGACTTTGGTGATGCCTAGTTTGTCAGAGGAAGAAGATTTCTCAGGGTCAAAGAGCAAACCGGACTCTCTGTATGTCGACAGACCCCAGTTCTCCATAGCACCTGACTGAAAATCTGGGATGGCTGCGAGATCTGCAAGTAAAAGATAATAATAGACACAATTCAGTTCTAAAAATGTTCAGATTACAGTTTGGTAAACAAATGTGTTCAAGCTAGATTTTAAAGGGACAGTTCACCCAAAAATGAACATTTGCTGATCATTTACTCACCTTCTATTTGTTCTAAACATATTTGAGTTTGAGTTTTTGAATTTAAGAATGAACAGAAAAGAAGATGTTTTGAAAAATGATGAAAACCGGTAGCCATTAGCTCTGTTTTATCCAAAGAATGCGAATTACATTTATGCCCAAAACTGGAATATCGCATTAAACATTTGCGAATAAAGCATCCAATGAGTCAAAGAGAACAAAACTGTCACTTCCTGATTAACTGGCGCCAAATATCAAAAAGAAAAATGGCGTTTACTGCAGTAGGAAAAGCCACTGTGTATGATACATTTCTTGCGCATCAGAAAATTAAACAAACGTTCGGTGGTTTGTGGAGGTGTTAGACGCTTTTTTGCAGAACAGACGCTCAAGACGTAATAATAGGTAGTAATAGAGGTAATAATAATAAGAGGTAATAATAATAATACTGTGATGACAGACTTTGGCTGAAGGATTTTAGAATGACCAAAGCAACATTTCAGATGTTTAACAATGTGCTCGATCCACTGGTTTGTCCATTAATGGTGTCCGTTCGTGCAAATTTTTTTTTTTTTTGATGTGCATGCAGGAATTTATTCGGCAAATCTGTTTCTTCGTAGTTTATCCACATTTATTCTTATCAGACTCATTTTTAATGTGCTTTTTAAACCGTTTTACATTACATCTTTTTATACAATACAGTGGTCCCTCGTTAATCGTGGGAGTTACGTTCTAAAAATAGCCCGCAATAGGTGAAATCCGCGAAGTAATCCACTTTATTTTTTACAATTATTATAGATGTTTTAAGGCTGTAAAACCCCTCACTACACACTTTATGCACTTTCCTCAGACAGGCATTAACATTTTCACACTCGTATTGTTTAAACACTCGCGTAACTTCTACCTTCCTTTAGCATGTCCAGAAGCCCAACTTTTTGTGTGATGGTTAGCAACTTCCTCTGCCTTTGGGTGCTACCGCAGAACGTTTCGTCGACATTGTGGGGTTTGTTGGGGAGAAAACTTACATACAGTACAGCACTTCAGAGTCACACTGCTAGCGATCGAAGATTTATGTAAAATTAGTAAGCTGAACACATTCTGTACTGTACAGGAGACACAGCACGGAGGAGACTGATCGACAATTGTCTACAGTCAATCAGGACACAGAACACGATGCACTAATCAGGATGTAGAACACAATGCGCTGTAAAAAAAAAAAAAGCATGTCAAAGTGCACTAAAAAAAATCCACAAAACTGCGAGGCCGCGAAAGGTGAACTGCGTTATGAAGAGGGACCACTGTATTCCAAAATGCGCATACAAATAGTTGGATGGAAACATAGCTATTGATTTCCATGGTTTTCTTTTTCCTACTATGGAAGTCAATGACTACTGGTATCCAACATTTTTCGAAATATCTTCTTTTGTGTTAAATAGAAAAAATAAAGTCATAAAGGCAAGGCAAGTTTATTTATATAGCACATTTCATACTCAATGGTAATTCAGAGTGCATTACATAAGCAAGAATAAAGGAAACATAAAATACAAGTATAAGAAATACAGTTGAAGTCACAATTATTCGTCCCTCCTGTGTATTTTGTTTTCTTTTTCAAATATTTTTCAAATGATGTTTCACAGAGCCAGACATTTTTCACAGTATTTCCTATAATATTTTTTCTTCTGGAGAAAGTCTTATTTGTTTTATTTCGGCTAATAATAAAAGCAGTTTTTAATTTTTTTAAAAGCATTTTAAGGTCAATATTATTAGCCGCCTTAAGCAATATTTTTTTCCTGATTGTCTACAGAACAAACCATCGTTATACAATGACTTGCCTAATTACCCTAGTTAACTAAATTAGCCTAGTTAAGCCTTTAAATGTCACTTAGCTGAATACTAGTATCTTGAATAATATCTAGTCAAATATTATGTGCTGTCATCATGGCAAAGATAAAATAAATCAGATATTAGAAATGAGTTATTAAAACTATTATGTTTAGAAATGTGTAATAATTGAGGAGGGATAATAAATCTGACTTCAACCATACAGGTATAAGAAAATAATGGGTAGTAAGCACATGAGGGCGAGTAAACGGTGAGTAAATTTTAATTTGTGAGTGAACAATCCCTTAATCATGCATACCATTTTCAGTAGCAAAACTGATAGGTGCTGATAACTTTCACACTCACCGTGTTTGGGAAGCGGATACGGGATGTCAAAATACTCATCATAAAAGTCGAGCATTGTGACGGCGGTGTCGAGAGCATACTCTGCTTGACTGATCTTCTCGGGAACTGTATACACTGATATCTGCAATAACAAAATAAAGATTCAGGATATCAAGAGTGAAAGGACTGTTTTCTTGAGGTCTGATTACGTTTGAAAGTCTATTTATTGACTTGCCTCAACTCCGTGCTGACTTTTTTTACTGATGGAGTGGAAATCACAGATGATGAAGGCCACCAGGTAGGTGCTCATCTTTACCGTGGTGTCAAACTGATCCTCCAGAATCCCGTCAGCCAACTCTACAGTTCTCAGCTATTAGCAGACATAAGCTTTAGCATTAGTTTGTATTTACATGAAATGGTCTAAAAATTCATTAATTTTCCTTCGGCTTAGTCTCTGATTTATCAGAAGTCACCACAGCGGAATGAACCGCCAACTATTCAAGCATGTTTTACGCAGCGGATGCCCTTCCAGCCGCAACCCAGTACTGGGAAACACCCATACACACTCATTCACACACACTCATACACTACGGCCAATTTAGTTTATGATGATGATGAAGCCCTTATTTGTCACATAGACTGTTACATGTAGCGAAATTAATATTAATATTATCGAGTTATCGGTAAGCCCACACGGAATCTACACACTCAGAAATCCACAGATTTCCATTTCTAATCTATTTATTTACTTTTGTAAATATGTGTAAGCATATTTTTATTCATTCATTCATTTTCTTTTCGGCTTAGTCTCTTTATTAATCAGGGGTCGCCACAGCGGAATGAACCGCCAACTTATCCAGCATATGTTTTACACAGCGGATGCCCTTCCAGCTGCAACCCATCACTGGGAAACACCCCTACACTACCATTCACACACATACACTATGGACAATTTAGCTTACCCAATTCACCTGTACCGCATGTCTTTGGACTGTGGGGGAAACCGGAGCACCCGGAGGGAACCCACGCGAACACGGGGAGAACATGCAAACTCTACACAGGAGGCTTGAACCAGTGACCTTCTTGCTGTAAGGCGACAGCGCTACCCACTGCACCAGTATATTTTTATTCAGTTTTTATATTCATTTCAGTAATATTATTAACTAATATCTAAATGTTTATATATTTAATTTATAAAACAGTTTGTAAAGTAATATTTTCTGTCTGTTAGTAGATATATTATATAAGAGGCCTGCTTTGTTTACCAAACAGGTAGATCTAATTGAATTTGCATTATAAACTTTAAATAAAAGTTAAAAAGATTTTGTTCATGTTTTAATATTTTAGTTACCATACTTCGAAAATCATTCAGCATAAATCCACAGCTTTTTTGCGAAATTCTGCACAGAAATAGTAAAAAATGTCTGCAGACTCCATCTGGCACTGATTATCGTTTAGCGGTCAAAAATTCCATATCGGTGCAACCCTATGATTAACCTATTTTTTTCTTGAAATATTGTATCTATTAGGCTGCACGGTGGCGCAGTGGGTAGCACGTTCGCCTCACACCAAGAAGGTCGCTGGTTCGAGCCTCGGCTGGGACAGTTGGCGCTTCTGTGTGGAGCATGTTCTCCCTGTGTTCGCTTTGGTTTCCTCCGGGTGCTCCGGTTTCCCCCACAAGTCCAAAGACAATGCGGTACAGGTGAATTGGGTAAGCTAAATTGTCCGTAGTGTATGTGTGTGGACAGGTACGTTTCCATCCACCTATTTTTATGCGCATTTTGGATATGCGCATAAAAAATCGGTTGATGGAAACGCTAAGATGCGCATAAATTTAGGAAATGCGCATAAAAAATGTATGCGCATAACTGAGTAGGATAAACTTTTTATTCGATAAGAAAAGATGCGCACAAACTGCGATGGAAACACTTTTACCGAACAAATTCCAGTATGCGCATTAAAAAAAGGTCATGTGATTTGGTTATAAGAGATCATGTGATGATAAAAATGTGTGTAAATGGACAAACCAGCAGGCTGACCACATTGTAAAACATCTGAAATGTTGTTTTGGTCATTCTAAAATGCCTTAAGCATTTCAGTATTAGTGTTATTATATTATTAATGACCTCCAGAATTGTTAAGAGCGTCTGTGCTCCGCGTCTCACGCCTTCAAATGCCACCAAGCGTTCACTGCGTGTCAGCATTGCCTTCTGAGGCGCAAGTCATTTATTAAATGAAGAAAAGATTCACGCAGCTTCTCCGACCTCAGCAAATTCCGTTTTTACTGTTGATATTTGGCGCCATTTAATCAGGAAGTGACGATTTTGTTCTCTTTGACTCGTTGGATGGAAACGCTGCTTTATTCGCACATCTTTTATGCCATATTCCAGTTTAGCGCATAAAGTTATTTCGCATTTTTGGATGGAAACATAGCTAATGAGAGTGTATGGGTGTTTCTCAGTGATGGGTTGCAGCTGGAAGGGCATCCGCTGTGTAAAACATATGCTGGATAAGTTGGCGGTTCATTCTGCTGTGGCGACCGACCACAGATTAATAAAGGGACTAAGCCGAAAAGAAAATGAATGAATTGTATATATTTTTTCTAATTAAATTCACCACATGCATGCATTTTAACCACTCTGCAAAAGATATTTTGTGATTTGTCTGTTTTTTATAGTGTGATTTTTTTGTGAAATACAATAAATACTAATAGAATAGTAATAGAATAGAAATTTTTTTTTTTAACATAATACAAGTAAATAGTGTGCACCTTGGGCATGTTTGATATGGATATGTGCCTTGATTCTCTGCGCACGCGGATGGTAAAGTTGGCTTTGAAAGCAGGCTCATCAAAACAAGGAAAGGCAGCTCGAGCATGTGTCGGCTCAAACTGAGTGGACGCCAACATCCTATAGGAAAAATCAAACAAATATAACTTTAATGAGGTTTTACCCTTTAATGCTACTTCACATACATTACCAGTCAAAAGATCAGAATCAGTAAGATTTTTTTAATGTTTTATAATAAGCTTATTCTGCTCACAAAGGTTGTATTTATTTAATTAAAAAACACTATAAAAAGTGTGAAATTGGCAAATGTTAGTGCAATATTAAAGAACTGTTGTTTTACTGAATGTAGTTTAAAATTGAATTAATTCTTGTGGTTTAAAGTTGAATTTTAAGCATGATAGTCTTCAGTGTCACATAATACTTTAAATATTCTAGTATTATGATCTGCTCAAGAAGGAATATTTATCATTATTGTTGTTGTTGTCTGTTTGGGAAACAAATACAATACCATTCAAAAGTACCACTTAAAATGTATTTTCTTTTTATTCATCACAATAAACTGTTCAAGAGTGAAAGTAAACACATTTATAATGTAAAAAAGATTGCAATTAATTAAAGTTATTATTTTGAACTTTATTTTTTTTTTATTAAAGAATCCTAAAAGTATTCCCAGTACTGAGTTGCAGCTGGAAGGGCATCAGCTGTGTAAAACATATGCTGGATAAGTTGGCGGTTCATTCCGCTGTGGTGACCCCTGATGAATAAAGGGACTAAGCCGAAGGAAAATGAATGAATGAATCCTAAAAGTAAAATGTATCACAGTTTTCACTAGTATTGTCACGATACTGAAATTTCCAACATCGATACGATACCTTGAAAAATATCGATACTCGATACCATTTTCAAATTACCACCATTAAAAGAATGCAAATGAAGAAAATAAAGGCAAAACAACAGCTAAACCATATAATGCTTGTATACCAAGTACGTCAGCAATCCTTAAATTACAAAAAAAAGCTAAATTAGTGCAATCTCATCTTGTATTCTGATTAAAACCAGTGTTAAAATCTTAATATTATTATTATTATTATTAATTATTCATCTCCCTGCTGGCGAGAAGAGAGAGGGAGAGAGAGCAAAGCCAGTATCCATACTAACCAAAAGTAAGATTGTATCATTTAAAAAAATTGAGTATGGATATTTATCGATATATTGATATTTTTGACAACACTAGTTTTCACGATACTATGACGCAAGACAAAAAACAAATTTAGCACTGATAATTGTAAGAATCATTATTAGTGATCTTGTACCAATAACGACTGATCAAAATGGAGCAGCAAGTCATTACATTATAACTATTCCTGAAGGAACATGCGACACTGAAGACTGGCATAATGATGATGAAAATTCAGCTTTGAATCACAGGAATAAATTACATTTGAAACTGCATTCAATAAGAAAACAGTTATTTAAATTTGTAACAATATTCCACATTTACTACTGTATTTTTATTCTAATAAATGCAGCCCTGGCGCGTAGAATTGGCTTCTTTTAAAACAGGGATGCCCAAACTAGGGCCCGCGGGCCAAAGTTGCCCCATAGTAACCTTTGATTTGGCCCGCCATCCCATCTGAGACGAGAGGAAGAATGATGGGCATGGTTTAGAGATTGTCATTTCAAATTTAATGTAACCATGTTTATTTGCTTTATTGTTAAAAGCTAACAAAATTAAATGTTTCAACTAAATGATGTAAATTAATCATATATAGTTTAAATTTACATACTGTCACCCGACGGATAGAGGACAAATCAAGGCAAAGGCAGATTCTGCTTGACTAGTGTACTCATCATTGAACTCCACTGTGTTATAAATGTGATTGTTTATGCTTTTATTGCAATAAGTTATCATTTTAAATGTGTACTGCATTAGTTAACATGATTTAAAGTAATGTTTTCTATTTACTTTTAAATCTTATGAATCTTATGAATAAGGAAATTACCCATAGCTTGGTATATTTACCTTCGGCCCATGGCTCTCAATGATATTTCGCTTTTGGCCCTTTATACAAAGAAGTTTGGGCACACCTGTTTTAAAACAACTTACTGTTTCCAAAGTTTTGACTGTTAGTGTATTCTAAACCAATGTATGTAGTGTCTTACCTAACCTCCCCACTATTTGTAGAGTATTGGCCTTTATAAAAGCCATGGAAGCTGTCAGATAAGTTGGCGTAGAACTCCAAATGCACCACATGGCTTCCTTTCTCAAAAGTGAAGCCTTCAGAGAAGAGTGCAACCTGTTCATTGGCTTCAAACTCACTGATCTGAAGATCCTGATGATGATGATGATGTCTGGAGCCCAATAGAAGAGCTTTGGAGATCTGGAGGTTCTTGCTGTGAAGGATGATGGATCTGGTGTCCTGTTTTACCTCTATTTGGATCTGAACCTCTCCAGTAAACGTCAGAGAGGCTAAGTTGGGGTGTATCAGGAGGTCATAATGCTGGGGTTTGACAATTTCTGGCAACCTCATCTTTTCCCAGGGAAAAGGCAGCACGGTTTTGTCCATGTTGACGGTCATGCCATGGTTGCCAGCAAAAAGAGCACAGAACAAAACTGCTAATGTTAAACAAAAAGACTCGGCGAAGAATAGCATGGCGGAAAATATGAGTTGAATGTCAGCTAACTGAATGTTTGATTAGGATATGTGCTCTTGTCACTTGATTGACACACATGAGATAGTTTACGATGTTTAGACGTCACAAAAGCGACAAATATGCTCACAAATTATACGACATTCGTTAAAATAGGCGAAGAAAAGTTTCGAACGAACCTGCACGAGATATCCGATCGGTAACGTAAATGAAAGTGAAACTACGCAGTTGACAAACCCAAAATCGCATTTCCTCGTTTCAAAAACGTCTAATTTTGCCCTCCTACTGTAGTATTACATGATTTACCTACATGTACACATTATATAGTTTTATATATATCGAATAACGCTATCTTTGTTGAAATAAACAGCATTTTAAACGCTGAGGCGAACACAGATCCTCATCAATATTAATTACGTAAAGTGCCGTAAGCGAATCACAGCGCGTATTACTGGCTGTTGAATATTAACAAGCATACGTTCGACGACGCTTCGTTACGTTCTCCATGAAACGTCATCAAATATTAATGAGCTACGCTTTAATCCCTTCAGACCCGAATTATGTTCCAAGTTTCTGAAAAATGTAAAAGTATGTTTTCGCAGTTCTTGAGGCTCCTATAAATGAGACCAAATTATAATAATAAAAATTCAACACCCTTTAAGTATATATATATATATTGTCCATTTCAATGGACATCAGGTCAGAACAGTTGTACTTCCCGAACATTATACCAACATAAAATACAAATAAAAACATACATGATTGCTGGTATAATCTTGAAACTTATTTTCAAAATCACAAACATTGAGATTGTAACATTTTTACTTTAACCTTGAGGTTTTTGTTGTATAGTTTGCACCTTGTTTATAACAAACTTTATCTTCATCTTCCTCATCACTCCACATAATGTCCACATCTGAGATATTTCCATCTGCTATATGCTCAAGAACTTCAAGATCTGTATATTCTGCATATGAAGTTGTTTCAGCAATGAATTAGTACATCGATATAGTTTTTTATATATGTAAAAAAGTTCAATCAGCATTACTGGAGATTTAATTTCAGTAGCAGATCTTGAACCCATTGTCCCTCCTAATGGACAGACATATTAGAAAAAATCCTGATCTAAAGCTTGCAATGTTACAAAAGATTTGAAACTTTTATTAGTAAGTGCAATCCCTCTTTTTTACATACAATCTATGAAATATTGGCAAACATATCAATAAATCTGAATAAAAACATTGTAGATGTGGCTTACCTCTGTGTCTGGAGTGAAGTGATGCCATGCTGCTTTTCAGTGTAGTGGATTTTTTTTCAAATTACAACATGCCGAGTCTTACTGCCATTTGATTGGATGACAATCGTCCACTCTCATGGACTGCAGGCGTTAAATTAGATGAAATGCTCAGGAACCACAAAAAACATGGGCTGACATGTGATGTACATTGTAATGGACACAGGGTCCGAAGGGGTTAAAGCTGAGAAAAAAAAACAGCGGGATACTACATGGGATTTTCATCACATTTACTCCACTTTAGTGCAGACTCTGGAAGACAAATAAACACGCTATTGTTCAGAAACAGACTATTAGGAAAATATAAATGGTCCCTGAGAAAAAGACAAAAGCATTTATTAGCTAATGAAATCTAATACAGTTATTTTTCACTGATTGTAAACCCTTTTGTTAAAGACTTGATTTTAAACTATAATCATTGTCAAAAAAGGCAGGAGTGGGTAGACTCATAGTTATTTTAATTGCAAGGGAAAATTCTGGCAGTATTTCTAATAAGTGACCTTTCACTATATCTTAACCATCAGAAATCTAGTTATGGCTTTGAATGCTTTATAACAGGAATGCTTCAATGCTCAATAACAAAAACATAATAAATACAAATCAATAAAATCCTATTCATCAAAATAAGTTTAAAAGAGATCTAACGTTAGCCCACCATTTTAAACTCACATGTAAAAAGAAAAGAAAAAAAACCTTAATAAAACCAATTAGAAAATACAATAAAACCATTGTACAGCACTACAAACAGTATCTCATATCCGTTTATGAGATTGACAGTTTCGAGGAAGGATTACACTTTCATAGCTGCCAGAATTCATAACAAAATTAAATTAAATAAAACTAAATACATAAAGCTCAATGTTTGCTTTCCATTATAAAAAAACGTCACATGGTTTTATATTCTAAAGTGAGTCAACGTTTCATTTTAATGAATAAAAACCTTTACAAAGGCCCACTGACACAGTTCTTCCCATTATCTATGTGCATGAAAACACCTACTATTTTACACCCCAACATAATAACAATAATAATAAATAACCTGTTTATTTTAATAAACAAAGCTAAAGAATCTTTTATTTTGCAGGTTTCTTTTTATTCTACTCAGTCCAGGCACTGCTGCAGCACCATCCAATCAGCTTCCGGGACTTCACACCTTCTCTTCCTTTCCTGCATTTGCATTTGTGAGGCTCGTTGTCTAAACAGCAAAAACAAAGTACATCAACACAAATCTCTCAAAAAAAGGTCTAAAATGCATATACAGAGTCATGTGAAGAAGTTAGGACATATAACATCTTTTTTTTCTGATTTTGGCATCAAGGAACACTCCACTATTTTTTCAATAGGCTAATTTACAACTCTCAAGAGTTAAACAGTTCAGTTTTACCATTTTTTAATACATTCAGCAGATCTCCAGGTCTGGCGGGAGCACTTTTAGCTTAGCTTAGCATAGATCATTGAATCGGATTAGACCATTAGCATCTCGCTCAAAACTGACCAAAGAGTTTCAA
>CAIGQV010019082.1:1637692-1656156 GCA_903798115.1 Danio jaintianensis
CGCTCAAAACTGACCAAAGAGTTTCAATAATTTTCCTATTTAAAGCTCGTCAATAGTAAAATTACTGAAACTCTTAGATAATTTTTGAGTGAGATGCTAATGGTCTAATCCGATTCAATGATTTATGCTAAGCTAAGCTAAAAGTGCTCCAGTCAGACCCAGAAATCAGCTGAATGGATTTAAAAATGGTAAAAGTCAACTGTTTAACTCTAGGGGAGTTGTAAAATGAGCCTATATTCAAAAAACAGTGATGTTTTCCTTTAAAATTTGGAAAAGAATACCTCTGGGGCCGTTCACATTTTATGCCCAAATGCGAGTGGAAAGTGCAAGGCATGTCACTTTGGCGTGCAAAAAGACGCGATATATGAATGGCCCCTCAGATGAACAACAACATATAGCATTAACAGAAATAAGTCAGGCGCAAAAGAATAAAGGTGTTCAACAGTCCAGTCAAAGTCCAGAGCTCATCCTGACTGAAATAGACTAAACTCTTTCAGAACTCCTCCAGAATGATCTGAGAGATTGAGAAGCTCATCCAGAAAATCAGGACTTTAATAATTTCCGCTAAAAGTGGATCCGAATCATAAGATGTTCTCAGTTTCTCACCCACAGTTGTCTATCCGGGCTTTATGTTTGTTAAATCAATAATGGAACACTGCGAGACATCATATGATGTTGTTCATCTGAGGTTTTATCTTACAAATTTTAAGAGTTGCCAAAGACCATATAGTTTACAATATAGTTTACGCCAGAATGAGAGTATAATTCCTAGTAATATTGCCATGTAAAATAGTAATATTTTTATATTAATTTTCTGTCGGTTTTACTACACCATGTAACCACAGAAGACTTAAGCTTTAAATAGGAAAATTATTATTATTATAAATTTTTTTTTTATGCATTCAGCCAATTTCTTGTTCTGGCAGGGTCCCTTTTAGTTTAGCTTAGCATAATGAATTGAAGTAGATAAGACCATTAGCATTTCGTTCCAAAAAAATAAATAAAAAATTACTTAATTATTAATGAATTACTTGATGAACTATGAACTATTTACCTCTAGAAGACTTGGTCTCCAGGAAAAAAATGGAGTGTTCCTTTAATATGTCCTGATATGGAAAGCCACGAAATTCAATAGGTTGTCCTAATGCAGTGTTTCTCAACCACGTTGCTGGAGGACCACCAGCACTGCATGTTTTGGATGTCTCCTTCGTCTGTCACAACCATCACAGGTCTTTCAGTCTCTGCTAATGAGCTGATGATCTGAATCAGGTGTGATTGGTTAAGGAGACATGGAAAATGTGCAGAGCTGATGGTCCTCCAGGAACGTGGTTGAGAAACACTGTCCTAAAGTTTTCGCATGACTGTAAAACACCCAAACATTCAAGGAGGTCACCTGTTCGACCATCCTCTGCATCTTCTCGATGACAGCAGTCATCTGTCCGGCGTTTTCTCTCAAACTCTTCTCGTATGTTTTATTGAGCATTTCAGCTTTCTCCAGTTTCCTCTTTAGCTCTTTCTGTTGGCCCAGCTCCTCTTCACTGGAGGCCTGTCGTGCTTCTGCTGCATCTGAATCACAGTAACACACACCCATTCAAACGCATGCAGAAAATTTTGATGAAAATAGCTATGTTTGCCACCAAATATGCGAATTAGACTTATACACAAAACTGGAAACATAAAACATTGGCGAATAAAGCAGCGTTTCCATTTAATGAGTCAAAGAGAACAAAATCGTCACTTCCTGATAAACTGGCGCCAAATATCAAACAGAAAAACAGAGTTTTCTGTGGTAGGAGAAGCCACTGTGGGCCTTTTTTCTTATATAATAAATTTCTTGCACCTCAGAAGACGAAATGCAATGAGCGTTCGGTGGCTTTTGGAGGCGTGAGATGCTCTTTCGTAGCGCAGACACTCAAGACAGTTCTGAAGTGTATTGGTTTGTCCATTAATGGCGTCCAATCGCACATATTTTTATCATCACCTGATCTGTTCACACAAAATCATGTCTTATATATTGGAATTTATGTGGTAAATGTGTTTATTCACATTTTATTTCATATCAGATAAAAAGTTTATCCTGCTCAGTTCTGCGCATAAGTTTTTAATGCGCATATTCAGATTTTATGCTCATCTTGGCATTTCTATTAAGCATTTTTTATGCAATATAGAATGTGCCTAAAAACAGGTGGATGGAAACAGCTGTTGTAAATATGATTAGTTGTAAATACACTACCTGATAAAAGTCTAGTTGCCTATCCAAGTTTTAGAAACAACAAATAATAACTTGACTTCTAGTTGATCATTTGGTATCAGAAGTGGCTTATATGAAAGGCAAAGGCCTCTAGATTACACTTATTTTACCAAAATAAAATATGACCATGCCTTGAATTTTAATTATTCAATTAGGACAGTAAGGTCTGACTTTGCCTAGACAAAAGTCTTGTCACTTAACAGAAATAATGTACAGTATAGAATATAAAGTCATGGTGCAGTGGAAAAAGAATGAATATTGTGTATGACTCCCATGAGCTTGGAGGACTGCATCCATACATCTCTGCAGTGACTCAAATCACTTATTAATAAAGTCATCTGGAATGGCAAAGAAAGCGTTCTTGCAGGACTCCCAGAGTTCATCAAGATTCGTTGGATTCATCTTCAATGCCTCCTCCTTCATCTTACCCCAGACATGCTCAATAATGTTCATATCTGGTGACTGGGCTGGCCAATCCTGGAGCACCTTGACCTTCTTTGCTTTCAGGAACTTTGATGTGGAGGCTGAAGTATGAGAAGGAGCGCTATCCTGCTGAAGAATTTGCCTTTCACCAAACTTGACTGATTTCTGTGAGAATCCTGGGTCCATGCCAGTTCCAGTAGGTCTTCTGCAGTATTTGTGATGATTGGGATGCAGTTCAACAGATGATTCATCGGAAAAAGTCAAGTTATTATTTGTTGCTCATACAACTGAGATCGACGACAAGACTTTTGTCAAGTAGTGTATGACCGTAGTAGTACACTATATATATAAAAATTTGACTCAACCTGCTGCACAGATTTTTGACTTTACTCAACTTTTAACCCAAGTACTGTAGATGACTCGAATTAAGTGGAGTCAACTCAAAAAAGTTGAGTCAGTACTATAAACTGCCCATGGGCACAATGGAGTAGTCTAAACTTTTTATTTAATTGATTGAAAAAAAGTGCATAAACTACAAACAAACACATTTACCTGTGCCTCACACAGGTGAGTGGGCTTGATAAACCACCTGTAGAAAACACACTCTTTCATCTCTGTCATTTTAACTGACACTTGCAAATGTTTTGCACATTTGCACCAGACACTTTCTGATCACTCCATATCTCTCTCTAAAAAAACATTGTGCATTTATGAAGTGTTTCACACAGGTGAGTGGGATTTACAAACCACCTGTAGAAACACTCTTCTCTCTATATATAAAAACTCCCTCCTCCTAAATCTAGCATTTAATTCTCTGAGCACTTATGGTGCGTTCACACAAGATGCGGTTGAAGCATCAAGCGCGAATGATTTACATGTAAAGTCAATGCAAAAACGCGAATAGACATCCTGTGGCACTTTTCACACGAATGAGGCAGCGCGAATGATGTGATTGGAAAAATCTGAGTTGGAAAATCTGAACTTTAGCAGACATTCGCGCCATGTTAACCAATCAGGAGCTTGCTCTTGTAGGGGCGTGATTATGACGTAGCACCTGTTGTTGGCGTCGTGAGGGGAAATCCTCCTGCAGACACTGGACAACAGCTCACAGATGAACCCACAGAGCTGGGTGCACCTCTGAAAGAATCTAGTGCACTCAGACACGGCGCAGAACGAATCTACGCTGTTTTTCAGCCTTCCTAAAGCACATAAAGCACAGCTACACTGAAGTAAACTTCACGTGCAAATGAAACGAATTTGATGCGCGAATGAAGCGAGTAAACTCAAAATGTTCACGCATCTATTTACGTGCAAATATCGCAATTTATTCACGCAAGCCGCATCTGGTGTGAACACCCCATAACAGTTCCTTTGTATAATTAGCACTTCTTGTGTGTATTGCCTCTTCCTGTTGAATCGCTGAATGCCTCCTCAATTGTAAGTGGAAGCAAAAGCGTCTGCTGACTAAATGACTAAATGTAAAATGTAATGTTTTGCAAAAAGAGTTTCATGGCCGGTACAAAATAATGTCTGGTAAACCTTTACACATCACTAGCCATTGGCACATTTGGCAAAAATTTTGTTTTAGCCCCTGTCTGAGGGCGAGCATGTTTCGAGCAAATATTCATTTTTGGCCTGTAATGTATTGTAGTCTCACCGAGTCTGGACTGCAGTGCGGCCACACTCTTCTCCAGGTCCCGCTGTGCCACTTTGCTGCTTTCCAGACACTGCAGCAGGTTTGGCAGGTTGACGACTTTCCCTTTGTAATTCACCACATCTGTGTTACTTGTGCGACGGACTGACCCTCTGTCTTTACATGGCTGGGTGGGCAACATCGCTTTATTTCCTGTAAGGACGACACAAGTGTGTTTACATTAGGGCTGTTAGCGTTAACGCTTTAACACATGCAAATAATCTGACAATTTTAACACGTTACGTTTCACGTGGACTTTGTGTGCATTATTTGTGTATACTCCACCCTTAGCTTGCTCAATTCGGCTGCCAATCATCATTATGACGGTACCAGATCTGCAAATCCATTGACGAGCCAGTTGGATTTAAAGGCCTTCAAGTTCACTGTGCGGTGTGCACTCCAGTGGTCTTCTATTCTTTGTTTATCTATTTATTACTTAATAAAACACTGTGAAGAGCTTTGAAATGTGTATCTTTTACTCAATGTTTGACGTAATCTCAACCGAAACATGAAGAGAGGGCGGGACATAGTGTAGCTCCTCCCTTTTTTATAAAACAGCCAAAAGCGTTTAGTTTTATCACAGCTCTGCCAGTGACAGCTGTTGAGCTCAATCGCATCAAATGAGAAGCGTCTTGAAGGGGGCGGGTCATGTCAGATACTAGAGAGAATTTGATTGGTCAGAAGATTTGATGAGAAACCGAAGTATGAGGTAATGTGAATAAAACCGTTGCTCCATTTATGCAGAAGTGACAAGGTTTACATGTTTATATCAGTTTATATCTTCTAAACGTGAATTTTGTCACTGTTTTGCAGCACACTAGCTTATAGATATCCTAAAAACTAACAATACTGACATCTAAAAAACTTTATTTCAATTTCATGGGACCTTAAGGTCCTTTATGGAACCTTTACGGATTAGAACTTGCTTTGATGGTTGTTGCATGATACTAAATTGCGCAATATGGCTTATTTTATTATGCTTGCATTAGCTTAGTTTGTGTTCTGTTAGAATGGCTCGAGTGTTTGCCACCTCTGTATTTTGAGTTTTTAGTTGAATTAATTTAGATCGGGTGTGTCACATGCAATGAAGAACTTTGGGTTTTATACTTTATTTTGTCATCTAGTTTAATTGTTAGATTTAAGGATTGTATTGTTGTGTTAATTTCTTTGATTTGGCTAACACTCATAACTTTTTGTTTGTAAATGACATTGTACAAATTTTCCTTCTCTTATTCTCTTTTTTCTTCTCTAAATAAAGACTCTTAAATTCACAAAATTCACTTAAATTCTTCTCTTAAATTCACAAGCGTTTTTGCCTCATCTTTGATCTGCCGCACACATTACATCGTCTCACTTAAATGTTATGTTTCATTCCTTCTAACATCAAAACTTGTAACACAAGTTAATATTCCTTTAACACAAATTATTCGTTTGATGATAACTTTATGGCGTAATCATCACAGTGAAATCACATCCATATTATTGTGTGGTTAGGGTACAGCGAATGCCAGTAATATGATGACATGAACCATGTTCTTCACATTTTGTCCTAGCAAAACGCAACATGGCACTTTGACACACAATAAAAAGTATCTTTTTCACGTTAAAAGGACTTTTTGTCCTAACTATCTACAACGACGACGTGTGAAATTTCTATTTTAGAAACAGTTTCTATTTCTGCGACGTCACAGCAGAACAACAGCATAAAGCATTATGACAATGACCACCTCAGGTACTGATTATGTGCTTTATTCAGTATTAAATGCCCCAATGAGTTTAAATACCATTGTACATGACATTTACTGCCATACTGAAAGCAGCAGCAGATAGATCACCTCAGATCTTAAAAATAAAATAACTAGCAGATAGTTTGGAAATGAAAGTCAGAACTGTGATTCAGTGCAAACCAACAACATCAGTCACTCAGTAGCCCATTCATAATGTTAAAGAGGTTTAATAAGTAGATTAAAAGACTTTTCGTTGAGAGCGCAGTGGTTTGTATTTAAATGTTTCTGTCAAGTCACGTCGCGTTTGGTGGAGACAGACAAATTGCTTGTCGCTGAAATCTTGTTACGTCATGTGTTTTTAGAACACGATGTCAGGCAAGTTAAAAATAATAAATACTAAAAATAATAAGATAATAAAACTAGATGATCTGCTTCCTTTAACTAGATCAACTCATTTCTTTATTTCAAAACTGCACCTTTACAGGTAAATCATATATTTTAATTTGTGATTAATCGAAGACTATGATTACAATTAACTGCCTTCATTAGCACTGACCTTCATCTATGGCGCTGTCATCTGACGGGCCGCTGTCTGACCAGCGACTGCACAGATTTCTGTAGAGGCAAAGCCCACCGACTGCAGCCTTTCTGACCAAATCCTGCGCCTGAGGAGAGATGGGAAATTCACAGCAGAACACATTGTTACTCAGTATTTTTTCCAAGTTCTCATATCATAGCATGGGTAAAATTAAAGATATATCTATTTATGATCCACCAAGCATTAATATATTAAACCTTTTGTGCTGTTGGGGATGTTTTCATCCACTCTGGGGTGATTTTAAGTCTTAATTTGGCCATAACACATTTCTGTGTTTCAGCTAGCAGAATGATTTTTGGTGACAAATCTTATTTTGACACATATTTTGGGAAAATGTTTTGAAAATATTTAGAAACTCAACAATCCACTCTGGGCAAATTTACTACCCTTTTGTTATGTTAGGGAAAAAAACTTCCACTGAATTAAAAATGCATCAGATTAATATTTTTTTTTTAATGTTTCGCATAAATATGTTCAATCAACCTCAGTCCTGATCAAAATGACAGGATAACAGGATTTTAACTCTTTATTTGCCAAATTCATAAATGATGTCACTGATTTAGTGAAAAAAAACACACACACAAAATGACGTATTTTCAATATAAAAAGTTATGGTGGACTTTCATAAAATTTTAACAGTGCACAAGGTTTAATGATTTTACTTTAGAAAATGTATTAAAAATTACGCTTTTACATAAAAGAAAAAATATATGATCTTATCTTAAAAATGTATTAAATTAAATCATAACTTCATCTTAAGAAGATTTAGATGTCTATACAGGAAAACAAGGTCTGATCTATTCCTTGAAGATTTTTTTTGCAGTGTAATCTTATATTCTACTATTATTTATAATACATGTATTTTCGAGAACACAGACTTTAAACTTTCTTGGGACAAATTAAAATACTTAAAAATCAAAATGAGTACTCTAAAAAACAAATATAAATAATTTATTATAAATCTTTCACTAGGCTAGTAATTTTATTCATACTAGCTAATTTTGTTTTGTTCATAACTCAAAATAGATATAATAATAATTATTAATATATTTATTATTAATATTATTTGTTACACTTTACAATATTGTTTCATTAGTTAACGCTTGTTAATGTATTGACTAAAATGAATAAATAATCAACAATACTAGTACAGCATTTATTAATCATAATTTAGTACTAATGCATTATCATACTAACGCATTATTACAATCCAAACTCATGCTTGTTATCATGTTTTGTTTATTCATGTTTGTTCATGTAAATACTTAAACTAACATGAACACAACCTTATTGTAAAAAGAGTTACCTTATTACTATTATTATTATTAATATTATTATATATTTTATATTATTTTATTACTTGATTTTCCCAAAAGGTTAATTTATCCAAGACTGAATAAATAAAAAATAAAAATCATACACTTTTTCATACATTTTGAGGGCCTGAGTGTGAGTTAAATGTAAATGTAATTTTGGGGCGATCTGTTGTTTTAACTTCTAAAAACATTAAACCACAAAAGTTTTTTCCACGTTAAATTGAATCTAAATGAAACGTCTAAGAGGAAATTGAAACCTGAGCAGGACTGAGAAACAGGCCAAGCGACAGCAGGATGTTGACCAGATCTGCTTCCCGAAGATTTCCTGTCAGCTGCCGGTCGAAGAACACACAAGACAGAAGCACTTTACGGGGAAGTTCGTCCGTCCAGCCCGGAGGACACTCCTTCAGGACACAGACAGAGAGGTTTAGAGGAGAAACACCAGACCTGTGGCTCAGGCCCTGTTCACACTGGTATTAAGATGCATTTTCATCGATCTGATCACAAGGGGCCTGTACCATGAACAGGCTAGCCAATCAACCCTTGCGTATTGTTTATGTGACTGTTTTCAATTGAATATGGTTCCTTTCACAGCATCGATGTTGTAATGTAATTAAAATACATTCAGTTAAATATACTTAAGCATTCATTCAGTTGTTCAATCTTAAAATGAGATGAAAGACCGTGTAAACGCTAGCACCTTCAGTAGCAGTAGACTAGCACAGAAACTCCATTGAAAACACTGGGGTAAGATAAATGTCCATATTTTAAAAAAAAGGCGTGGAAAAAATGTTATTTAATGCGGTGCTTCTTGTCAGGTCTGAGACCCACTTTATATCATATATCAATCAGGCAGTGAAGATCATTGATTTTTAAAGAAATCAGATCTTAAATGTGGCGATTTTGTAATGGAAAGACAGTTCACCGGAGGCGCTTGGGCTGGCTGACTGAAAACTAAAAGTCTGTGTGCATATACTCCATTGACTTACCCCGCCCCCTTCTCATTTGCTTTTCATTTGATGCGTTTGAGCTCAACCACTCTCACTGACAGAGCTATGATAAAACAAAACTCTATTGGCTGTTTCTTTAAAAAGGGGAGGAGCTACTCTATGTCCCGCCCTCTCTTCATGTTTCGGTTGAGATTACATCAAACATCGAATTAAAAAAATGCACATTTCAAAGCTCTTCAGGGGACCTTTAATAGCAGTTGTGAACATGGCCTCAGATGCAGACAGAAGTATGATTTCTTACACAGTGTTTGGAGGTCTGATTGTCTGCTGTGCTGCTGCTCTGCTCTTCTACTCCTGCGCTCACAGTTTTACCGTCTCTCAAAGGCTGTTTTTCTGCTGCTTCAGTCTCGTCTGTCAGCATGGTGTCCTCTGCGTCATTCTCTTCTTTGACTTCTTTCTTCTTTGTCGTCTTTTTGTCTGATTTTCGGATCTCCTCCTCCTTTAGAGAAAAACAGATGTTAAAAAAAAATCTCAATAAGCACTGAATTTTTAATGCGGTGTTTAATTATCCTTTGTAGATGTTTGCTCATTATTGAATGACTGACCACATTTACAAAAAGACAGTCAGAGAGTTGTAGCTCATCCAGAACGCTGCTGCCAGGATTCTGACCAGAACCAGAAAATCAGAGCACATCACACCTGTCCTCGGGTCTTTACACTGGCTCCCAGTTACATTCAGAATAGATTTTAAAGTACTATTACTTGTCTATAAATCACTAAATGGCCTAGGACCTCAATACATTACAGATATGCTCACTGAATACAAACCAAACAGATCCCTCAGATCATTAGGATCAAGTAAATTAGAAATTCCAAGAGTTCAGTCAAAGCAGGGTGAATCCGCCTTCAGCTACTAACAGCGCCCCCCGCTGCTGGAATCAGCTTCCAGAAATGATCAGATGTGCTCCAACATTAGGCACGCTCAAATCAAGACTTAAGCACATCTGTTTAGCTGTGCCTTTATTGAATGAGTACTGTGCTACGTCCCACAGATCGCACTATTATGTCTTTCTTTTCTTTTTCATTCCTTTAAAACCTGTTTTAAAACATTGTAATTAGTTTTTATCTGTTTTTAATCATTTTTAATTCTTTATTGTTTTTATTTTCTTGTTTATTTTATGTAAAGCACTTTTGAATTACCATTGTGTATGAAATGTGCCATATAAACTTGCCTTGGCTTACGTCTGTAAAGTTCACCACACATCGAGTCCGAAATTTTCATATGACATTTTCGCATCATGTTAAATAATAAAAGTTGTGTTAATCACACTTACACACTGCATCCAAAACTTTCATCCGTCATTTAAATGTTTTTTTTTTAATCATGTTTGATTTTTTTCAGCTTTTCAAATTTCACTAAAAAATAAAGTGTTTTGACCATTCAGAGCCACCGTACAAGCGAAAGCCAAAAATCCAGAATGCTGGAGCACTTTATGACAAACAAACTGAAACAAATAAAGACAGAATGTGGTGGAGTTTTGGGATAATCCCACATGGCTCTTTGATAAGGAGGTGAACTCTCCTTCCTCTCTGTGCAGTGGATTAGATGAACAATATTTCATCTTTCTTTCTTCTTTTTTCAAGAAGAAAGAGAACAAAATGTCGTTGCTTAAATTAAAACTCCAAATGATTTTCGCTTATTTTCACAAAGGATTGATTCTTCTTCTTTGGGGCTTCTCCACACCGTAACTCTCCCAGATGTGGGAAAGACAATGAAGGTGGACTTATCAGAGAACAATACATGTTTCACATTGTCCACAGTGCAAGATTTTCACTGCTGGCACCATTGAAACCAGCGTTTGGCATTGCAGTGACCAAAGGTTTGGCTATAGCAGCCCGGTCATGTATATTGACCCTGTGGTGCTCCTGGTGAACAGTTTTAGTGGAAACAGGAGAGTTGAGGTGCACATTTAATGAAACAAAATGACAAAACACAAAAATATTTGATATTTTATTATATATTTTATAAAACTTAAAAAATACATTTCAATTTTAATTTTACTCTACTCAGTTAATGAAACATTTGTGTGAAATATCTATTTCAGTATTATTTGTAATTTTTGTAATAAAAATATTTAGTGTCTGCTATACGTTCTGGTCAACTCTGTTACATCGGTTTATAAAAAGTCATGACAATTTGTAAAGAACGCTGATAGAAAAAGCACGTGACTTGCTCCAAAGGTAATATATGCTCTGGAAGGCATTGAAGTACATCATTATTCTGCTCTCATTCATTTGTACAAAATATTTAGGATACATGAATAATAGATTAATTATTTGTCAACTCTGTTACTGTGATATTTAAGTGAATTTCTCATTCACTTTTTAAAAACTATAATATGATTTAAATACATAAAATTGTGTTTTAGACATGCCATGTGGTGTCTGGTTTAAGCTTAGCACTTTCAGCTAATGCACAAAATGGTGGAAAATGTCAACTACGTTACTGGTTTAAAAGGTTTAACAATAATTTAAACAGCAATAAGTAACAGAGTCATATGTTCCATATTATATTAAGCATTTTGCAGTATTTTACATTAATAATGGATTCAGTTTGCTGTGAATGATACATTTGTTGTTTATCATTCCAATTTAAGGAAAATAAATGTAAAATACTTGACTGATTTCTTTTATCTTTGCCATGATGACAGTACATAATATTTTACTAGATATTTTTCAAGATGCTAGTATTCAGCTTAAAGTGACATTTAAAGATTTAACTAGGTTCATTAGGGTAATTAGGCAAGTCGTTGTATAACGATGCTTTGTTCTGTAGACAATCCAAAACAAATATTGCTGAAGGGGGCTAATAATATTGACCTTAAAATGGCTTTAAAAATTTTTTTAACTGGCCGAAATAAAACAAATAAGACTTTCTCCAGAAGAAAAAATATTATAGGAAATACTGTGAAAAATTCCTTGCTCTGTTAAACATCATTTGGGAAATATTTAAGAAAGAAAAAGAAAATTCACAGGAGGGTGAATAATTGTGTATGTGTGATAAAAATGTACTGAACTAGTGTACCTTGGGAGTGCTGTTGTCCTGTTTGGCGTCGGTCTGTTGGATGCTGGTGTTTTGAGGCAGACTGCAGAGACACTGATACAGCTGAAGCCCAAAATCCCTCTGCAGCATCTCGCTGAACATCTCCGCCATCAAGCTCACCTGACAGCAGCACATGACAGAGGTCAGAAGATGAGATTGCTTCAGAAAATACAGTGCTCAGCATAAATTAACTAAATTTGATATTTATATTTTTCTCTTGATTTTTCCTGTTTATTACAAATTGAATTTAATATTTTTCACCGACATTTTAATTTGGGTGTACTCATTTTTGGACTGTGATCTTCAGTTTTTTGTTAGATTAGTTCCAGTTTTGGCTTTGGAACTGACTAATCTAATGTAGATGCACAAATATAAAAAACTAAATATGAATTTAACATTTACATTAGCCCCTTTTACACAGAGATACCGATAAATATCCGGAAAATTACCGGAACGACATTACTGGTGAATTAAAAAAAGTGCTGTTCATACAGGCAAGGACGTTCCAGAATTTTTTCCGGAAAAGTCCATTTACACATCCAGGGCTTGACTTTAACTTTTTCAATCACCAGCCACTGTGGCTAGTAGTTTTCCAACATTACTAGCCACTCAGCATTTTCACTAGCCACAATTTTGTTGTTGGGAAAACATATTTTATATGCACAAATATGACTTTGACATGCTAAAATTACTTGATTTAGATTTTGTGTTATGTCCACATGCCTCCTCACTTATTTCACTTTTTGTGTGTCGTGTATGAGCTTGCTCAATGAGCTTGAGCAAATGGATCATGGTTTCATAGTGTGGTATTACAATTTGTTTTTATTTCACATGACTTTTCAGAGCTCAAAATTAGGGATTTACCAACTTTATCTCTGACCACACCAAACATAAATAAATAATTATTTCTTAGCCACAAATGTGTCAAAACAAGCAGAATATAGCTGTATACTATACTTTTTACTTAACAAAACATGTCTTAAAAAAACAAAAAAAACAACTGACATTTAAAAAAGATTTATCGTCATGTATCTAAAACTATACACAGTAATCTGTCCTGGCTGAAGGTCCCAGATCACCAGTTAACTACACATAAATGGGGAGTTAATCGCCCGTTAAAGCAATGTTATTGTAAAAAATGATAATTAAACCCTATTAACAAAAATAACTGTAAGAAAAAGAAAGCAGGTGAAAAACATACAGTGTGTGATAATGAAAGGATGATCACACGCACGCGGTTAACGTTAGCCCAATTAATTATCTGTTCAAAGCGAAAGCAACCGGTGCTGCTTACAAAAAGACAAATCTGGAGCTCTTGAAAGCAGCAAGACTGTGGGTGCATGAGCATAACTTTTTGTCTAGTCTACTTGAAAGAGAACCGATCACATCAGTTGCGTTTCTAAAAAAAGAAAAAAGAAAAGAAGAAAAAAAGGTGTTTACAGCCTGGTAAGAAAGATGGTTTTGGTGCATATAGCTAATATTACCCTTCATGACAACTGTGAGGGGGGTGAATTTTTTTAATAACTCATCCGTTTCAGTTATATTAAGTCTGCATAATTAAGGGCATGGCCACTTGAGTGACAGCTAGGTCTCGCTGGTCGCCGTCATGTCACCTCAGCTGATTAGCCGCTGAGCTCGGCATATATATCGTATTTTTGTGTTGTTTTATGTGGCTTTACACAGTCAATTGCCTTTTGGGATTATTTCCTACAATTATCATATAATATGGCATGCTGTGCACTTAATTGTGCTCACAAACCATTCAAGTGGCCTCCGTTTCCCAGCTGAGTGAAATTATATACTTATATATCATATCTATAAATGTATTTGTTTTACTTAAGATAATTTATCATTTATAATTTTCTTTAGACCTGTAATGCACTCCAGAATCTGACAGATTGATTAGCTGTAGGTTATAGAACAGTCATCTGAAGCGTTGTCGTACAGTGTTATGCCTGGATTTCATCTATAGCTTTGCATTTACTAACACAGACTATATTTGAAGTATTTGGAAGTAATTCGCGTTTTCCTCCTGTAGAAAAACGTCGTAAGAACGATGCTCAGTGGCTCAAAGTATTACAACAGTGTTTTTAAAAGACTAAACACTTTATTGATGTAGTGTACAACCAAGCACATGTGGTCAGAACACAAACGAGTCGCAGGTAATGTAGAATTAAGCGTTTCTCCCAAAGAAAAGCCTGTCTCAGCAAAATGCTAGCAGGCGTCTGTAGCTCCGCTCACGCTCCGCCTCTTTGCCCTTGTTTGGTATCCCCCGGTCGGTGGATGACATGCGAACAAAATGGCGACGGTTGGCCATGCCTACTTGTAGCTTCTTTTGCGTTCTTCAGAAACCTATGGGTGACGTCACGGATACTACATCCATATCTTTTACAGTCTATGGTATTCACCTGCTTCCTTTTGCTCGTGCGAACACAAGTATTTTTGTCAGTCGTGCTGCTTCTCGATTCCAAGATCGCATTTGCACGCATATTGAGCCATCCTTATTGTCGAACCTGCATTTAAGAAAACTACAATTTAAAA
The DNA here is from genome assembly GCA_903798115.1 of Danio jaintianensis. NCBI lineage: Eukaryota > Metazoa > Chordata > Actinopteri > Cypriniformes > Danionidae > Danio > Danio jaintianensis. Next base: position 1,652,295 of record CAIGQV010019082.1, read on the forward strand.
ATTATTTTTAACCAGCCAAAGTGGCTAGTGAGAGTGTCTGTCTAACCCGCCACAGCTAAAATCTACCCGCATTTGGCGGGTGTTAATGTCAAGCCCTGCACACATCCATTCCAAAATACCGGTAAATTCTGACATCAATAACCAGAAATTACCTCTAAATGGCTGCGCTCAGTGTTGCTAGATATAGCTGACTTTTTCCAGCCCAAAAGCTGTCCAAAACCCGCCAAAATGCCCCCAAAAAACGCACAAAATATTAGATTAATATTTTATTTAAATCTAAATTAACCTAGTTACTTTAACTGTCATAATTTTTAACCATACAGCAACCAACACCAGCAGTCACAGAACCACAACATAACCAGATCACATCGAAACACTGCCCCCCTCACCCACACACTGCACTTAATGTTGTGTAGATTACACTACCTACCTAGAGTATATTTTTCTAAATGGGGTATAAATTCGTCCTATTAGGCGTTTTACATTCTTTTGAACCTAATTAGGTGGTGCTTGTTAAATCAGACAGCGCTTCTATGTTTGTTCTTGCTGTCAATTGCGGAAAAAATGATCGATAAAAGTGTCATGATAAACTGCTGTGAGTTTAACTGCTGCAGGCGCTGCATGATGCGCGTGCACGCAAAGGGGAGTCAGATTTTTGATCCTTTCCTTCATCTCCTCTTGCGGGTGGGCTCACGCAGTTTGTGCTATGCACTGGTCACTACTAACCGAATGGAGTAGGAGCACACAGTTATGTTTTGTTGAATAAGTTGCATATAAAAGTTACCTTTCAAAACCGGCCAAATTTTGTCAACCCGCCAATGCCATTTTTTACCCGCACAACAAAATTCAAAACTGCCCAATCTGGCAACACTGGCTGCGCTTGTATTTGTATATACCCATAGATAAATACACTAGATATCGCATACGGACCCTGAGCCTGCGTCAATAGCGCCGCCACATTTGTACAGTGCTCCCGGGACAAATGTCATTCAACCGCACTAGTCAAGAAAGTGCCTATGTGAAGATGCTGGACTTTAGCGCTGTGTACGGGTGTAGTAACGAGCAAACAAAGAAAACAAAGCACAAAGGCAGAACATTTCATAGGTAAGATTTCGTTTTTGACGTTTTTTGTATGTTGCAAACTTTTGTGCTCAACAAGCAACGTTATTGATGATAATACAGTCTCTTACTGCACTGATTATAAGGCAAAGTAGCACCAACTTGCACTGAATTCTAGACTTATGCTAGTTTTGTTGAATAAAATCAGCAAACAATGAAAAAGAAATATGACCACAAGACGCTGTGGTGCCAGAAATTTGTATTATTGTCGGCTAAGTGAACGAGTCGTTCATAACGGGGATTCATTCACAAACGAATCGCTCCCTCCGTTAGAGTGAGAAGTGAAAGCAGGAGAGGGGGGGTGTTTCAGGACACGGATTAGATCAAATTTAACAGGGAGGGAGGATAATACATTTCCATGCACACAAACACACACTTCATCGGCATTGCCCGTGCGGTCACTTATCCATCGATGTAGAAAAGTGATGTAAAATTATAATTTTCGTAATTTAAAAAAATATTTGCGTACTGACCACCGGGGAAAACTCCCGATCATCGATATATGTATATATCTCTGGCTCTGGATGACCACAGTCCTCCACTGCACCTTGGTCCCGCATTCATTTCAAAGGAGCGCTACCCTGTACTAAAATGGCAGCTCTATTGACGCATTCCTTCCAATAGACAACAACAGGGTAGGCGACATCTAATGTAAATATCTATGGTATATACCTATGGAGTCCGCTTAGGACCCCTATGGGATCGTCTGTCGTGAATGCCTGATCAAAAGCTATTATTGTGATACCTTTTTGTGTGGCTAATCAGAGCTGCGTTAGCTTATTGTAGCCAGGAGGCTATCGGTAGAGGTATGATTATGCTAGTACATAAGCTAACTGGGTTAACTAAACGGTATAAAAAATAAATGCTCAATTTCATAACCCATGCATGCCTTTAATTATACATAAGTATACGAAAGGGTCAATATAACGCTTATACATGCCATTTTAATGGTGTAATGAAATAGTCACGCTTTTTATATTATATAAATTATGAACGTGATTTCATATACAGTACTATATAATTTGGCACTACAAACTATACCTATTACAACTCCAGTAAAACAATAGGATCACTCGGGGTCCTATAGGTGGACCCAATTCTCAGGGGGGGACTCATGACACTGGCAATTTCGGGAAATTACCGGTAATGTTACAACTTCTCTTTCCGGAAAATTGCCGGAACGAATTTACTGGTATTTTCTAAAAGGGCCTGTTCACATATGATTCCTGTGTGTCTGTATGTGTGAATGGGGCTATTTAGTCATTTAGCAGACGCTTTCATCCAAATCGACTTACAATCGATTTACGATTACGATTCAGCAAGAAGAGGCAATTCACACAAGAAGTGCTAATTATACAAAGGAACTGTTAGTGCTCAGAGAATTAAGTGCTAGAGTAATGATTTTTTTTTATATATATAGAACAAAGAGTGTTTCAACAGGTGGTTTGACAAGCCCACTCACCACTGTGGAGCTCACTTCATAAATGTACAATGTTTTTTTTTAGGGATATAGAGTGATCGTAAGAAAGTGTCTGGTGCAAAACTGGTGCAAGTGTGGGTTAAAGTGTCAGAGAGATGAAAGAGTGTGTTTTCTACGAGTGGTTTGTCAAGCCCACTCACCTGTGCGAGGCACATTCAGAATTGATAATCGATGTTTTGAGGTTGTCATGTGGTGTGATGTAGATCAATGAGGGGTGTAATCATTTATGCTTTATTTTTGACTTATTTACACACACCTCACAGCTGTCTCGTGTCTGAAGGGTCTGCGGCTCCAGCAGCGATGACAGAGACACCGCAGACAGAGTCAGTCCAGCTGATGGGTGAAAAACCACAGACGGAGCTTCTGGGAGCGACAGATCATCTTCCTGGAGGACAAGAAGGAAAACAGATGAGCTAGGGTTAGGGCCCTGCATTATATCGATATACAAATTTCGCTTTCCCTGTGAAAGTTGTATTCTTTTTCAAATATATCCCAACAAGAAATTTTCATAACATTTCCTATAATTTGTATACTCTTTAGAGAATCTTTAAAGAGAGGCTGTATGTCCTGGTTTGAGCTGCATTTCTGCCAGTGTTTTAGCAATATTGTCTGAATTGATGGAATTTTGAATGTTGAAAAGTACAGATATTTTTTAATCCATTATGCCATTCCTTCTGGAAAGGACTTCAGTGGTAATAGTTTTCATTTTCAGCATGATAACGATCCGCTAATTGCAGTGAAATCCTATTTGGAGAAAGAAAACAGCTGATGAAACACAGACAGTCATGAATTGGCCTCCACAGGGTCCAGACCTGAATATTATAGAGGCTGTATGAGATCACCTGGACAGAAAAAAAAAGATATGACACTCTAAACCTAAAGAAGAACTCTGGAAAGTGTTAAAAGAAGCCTGATATTATTACACAGCACATTATTTCAGAAAATGTCTGGACAATTATAAAAAAACAGTGCCAAGGGAAGCCACACTAAACATAGACGTTTGCTTGAAGAGGAAATGTTGTGCTGTTGTTGTTTTTTGTTCACATTTCCTATATTTTCTGTTTGTTTTTAATAAAGAGACTGATTGATTATATGTTGTGCCAAAGTCTTAGGCGCATATATATATATAGAGAGAGAGAGAGAGAGAGAGATAGAGAGATAGATAGAGAGATAGATAGATAGATAGATAGATAGATAGATAGATAGATAGATAGATAGATAGATAGATAGATAGATAGATAGATAGATAGATAGATAGATAGA
>CAIGQV010019082.1:1656166-1676714 GCA_903798115.1 Danio jaintianensis
AGATAGATAGATAGATAGATAGATAGATAGATAGATAGATAGATAGAAAGAAATTTATACAACAGTTCTGTCTGGTTCTCGAATCTGACTGGCTGATAGCCGTGAGATATTAAAGCAATATCAGCACTCGAGGACTACAGTTTGACAAATATTGCAGCTGTTGGACAACATAATGTACTTTTGAGGCTTTTTAGGCAAGAATGTAGTTGTTTAGATTGCAACTATGCAGTTTATTTATAAGGATAGTGCCTATATTACATATTCATAATTTCAATTTAGCGGCCAGCCTGTCATACTGAGCAGAGCAAAGACGGTTGACGTTCCGCCACAAGATGGCGACAGACACTGCATAATAAATCCTTAGGGGAGAAAAACAGCATTTTTTCAGCGTACGTTTCAAACTACAGCTGAACAAATCATTACAGTACAGGTAAGTGACATTCTAAGTCGATCTCTCTCTTTTGTTTGTTGTAGTGCTGTATTTATACCACAGTAATATGGTAGTGTTTGCTTTGCCTTTTTCAGGGTTAATTATTGTGATATCCTGATTGCAACAGAGAAATAGGAAATCTCTGTAGACTGATGGCATTTCATGCCGTTCAGCCTTGTAATCTTAAAATGTCAGCAAAATCACCTGTTTTGTCAGCACTTTAGACATTACGCTAGAGAATCATTCAAATACTTGCTCTAAAGTGATGTTGGTGAATTAGTAACGGTTTCTGCTGTTCTGACGCTCAACTGCAGATGTGTGTGAACGGCAGAAGAAAGAAGTTCCTCATACAAAAGAATTTTTGAGACTCCCTGTTTGATTTTCATATTTTTATATACACGATTATGCTGTCGAACTGTTGTATAAATGCAATATCACACTCGTAGCAGTGCGATATGGCTGTATATTATCACTGATGGGACACTAAGGCACTTGGGCTAATCATTTTGATTTTAACTGTATGTCATATGAATGAAATTAAAAAGTCTATCTAGTCTAGTCTAATATAAAATCATATTCATCTTTCCTATTAATTATTTAATTCTTTCTAGCCATAAAATGCTATCTCTTCCGGGTTTCCTTCAACCATTATGTGCACGCATGCCGAATGTTTACAATGCTTAGCCCTCCTAGAAGCCGTCTCTGATGCGAATCGAAACATATTCTGCAATAAGAGCATATTATTTAAAAGAATATTACAGTACCAGCTGTAAGCTCGCCCACTCTTCTTCTGCTGGCACTAGATTCCACACATCTGGCATTAAGACCACGACGGTCTCCACTTTATCTCCTGAAAGATATCTCAGCTCCGCCATCTTGTACCTGCAGGGGCGAGAAAGACTTTTAGAGATGTTTAAAGGGATAGTTCACCCACAAATTGAAAATAACTTCATCACTGAATTCTCCCTCATGTGGTTTTAAATCTTTATGAGCTTCTTTCTTCTGTTAAACACAAAGAAGATAGTTTGAAGAATGCTGGTTCCTGGCAAAAATTGACCTTAAAGTGACATTTAAAAGCGTAACTAGGCTAATTAGGCAAGTTAGGGTAATTAGGCAAGTCATTGTATAACAGTGGTTTGTTCTGTAGACAATCCAAAACAAATATTGCTTAAGGGGGCTAATAATATTGACCTTAAAATGGTTTAAAAAAATTTAAAAACTGCTTTTATTCTAGCCGAAATAAAACACATAAGACTTCCTCCAGAAGAAAAAATATTATAGGAAATACTGTGAAAAATTCCTTGCTCTGTTAGTCATCATTGGGAAATATTTGAAAATTGACTGTAAATTCAACTGTAAATGGAACCATTTTCACAAATCAGATAGAAAAATCTGAGAAAATGCATAAAAGTGATCAGGTGTAAACAGTTCCAGAGTAGAAGACAATAGTGAGACCAATACAAGTTGACTATTAAATTGAAATGGAAAATGAAATATACGGACCACTGTGTGCAGGCTGAGAGGTCCAGTCTAGTTAGCTCCTTTAAGCATCGGACCGCCGTGTTGACCAGAGTCAAACTGTCCTTCGCTGGATTCGCTCCGTCCGAATTGGGGGACCAGTGGCCTCCTGGGAGACGCAGTTTACCTCCATTGTCCACTATCAGAAACTATAAAGAAGAGGACCACAAAGCTTCTTTAAGCTTCATCATAAAACATCTTTTACATTTATAAAAACTGATAACAATGAAACCAACCATTAATGAAACCAACTAAAAATAGGCCTCAAAATAAAATCTAATTTAAAAATGCAAAACTGTAAAAACCTAGGTACTGTCTAGCCTAGAAAACAAAAGAAACAGTAAAGTTTGGGTTCATTCAGATCTTTTTACAGCTTCAGTAGCTTTAGATGTTCTTACTTTGAGAAGTGTGGAGGGATGAACGGTCTCCTTCTGCATCTGACCGTCATTCGAGAGGTTACAACACTGTGAATACACGTCCTCAATACACGGCATAGAAAACAACAGGACCTGCATGAAGAACAGAATTATTCTTGAACCAATGCAGGAGAACGTGAGCCTAACATGACCACATGATCTTTACTCGTACCCTAACAGCAAAAGCATCATCAGTGGACTCGCAAACATCAGCTTCAGTCTCCGGCTGGTTCGGTCCTATGTGGAAGAGACAGGGTCCTCTTAGAGGAAGTGGCTGGTCCAGAGAGAAACTCTCCGTCCAGGACAGCTGGAGATGGAAGAGGCTGGAGGGGATGTGCAGGTGTGGATACCGGCGCTGAAGCTCCAGGTAATCACAGGCCTGGCTGGAAAAACCAAGAGCAAATGTGAACGAACATCTTAAAATTGTTGACAAACTACAACTTATGATATCAATGTCTAATGTGTAAAGACTTGTTCATGCTTTTGTGACCTCTAGGTTAGATTACTGTAATGAGTTACTAGATGGTTGCCCTGTAGATGGTTGTCTGATTAACAAACCTAGGTGGTTAAAATGCAGCTGTTAGAGTGCCTTCTAGAACTAAGAAATATGATCATATTACTCCAGTTCTGACAGCATCACATTGGCTCACTATTAAGGCTGATTTATACTTTTGCGAGGCTCCGCTGAGTGTGTGCGCACAGCCGTGAGTTGTGAAGGCTTTTATACTTGACACACTCGCTGCTGTACTATTATTTGTGACAACAGGGGGCGACTCTGAGTAACTGTCATGACGGAACAGTGGTGAAGAAGTAGTCAGCGAGTGGAGTTGCTAATTTAATTAATTTAGTTATATATATAATGAATAGGATAATTTTTAAGGACACTCGTGAAAATGTTTGCTTTTAGTACAGTTGGGGAAATGTGTAACTTAGGCTATGTTTTATAAATCAAAGCTAACTGCGTACTAAATGCAAAAACTTTATACAGGATACCGGCGCTGAAGCTCCAGATAATCACAGGCCTGGCTGGAAAAACCAAGAACAAATGTCAACAAACATTTTTTCCATCTTAAAATGGTTGACAAACTACAACATATGCCATCAATTTCCAATGCAGAAAGACTAATTCATGCTTTTATGACCTCTAGGTTAGATTACTGTAATGTGTTACAATATGGTTGGCCTGTTCCCTCAAAGCTTCAAAAGAAACCTAAAGAACATCACATCAGGCAGTTGTTTTGGATTTCTAAAGGTGTTGCATGTGTAAATTCCCCTAGCTCGGCCAGACCCGACTCCAAGTCGTTCATCTTCAGATACGGAGCTGCGCACAAAGTTACAAAAAAGTTGTGTGCTCAGTAAGTCGTGGACACACTCAAAGTGAACATCCACCAACACTGCAATGACGTCACATTCGCAGCGCAAACTCAAGCGAACTTGCGGATACATGGAGTTTAAACCAACCTTTAAACATTATCAGCAGCTAGCTCTCTGCAACTCTCACATGGTCGCCCACTGAAGTTAAGCAGGGCTGCGCCGGTCAGTACCTGGATGGGAGACCACATGGGAAAACCAGGTTGCTGCCGGACGAGGTGTTAGTGAGGCCAGCAGGGGGTGCTCAACCCACGATCTGTGTGGGTCCTAGCGCCCCAGTATAGTGAAGGCGACTGTCCTTCAGATGAAATGTTAAACCAAAGTCCTGACTCTCTGTGGTCATTAAAAATCCCAGGATGTCCTTCGAAAAGAGTAGGGGCCAAATTTCGCCACTGGTTTCTGTGCATCATGGCCTCCTAACCATCCCCATATCATAATTGGCTTCATCACTCTGTCTCCTCTCCACCAATAAGCTGGTGTGCGGTATGGTGCAAATATGGCTGCAGTGTGATGTTGGATGAGGAGATTTCCCCCCAAGACTGTAAAGCAATTTGAGTGTCCAGAAAAGTGCTATATAAATGTAATGACTTATTGTTATTATTATTATTATCGTATACTTTTTAATATTATTGGCTACTTGCAAAGCCTTGAATGACCTGCTCCCCAATATTTGAGAGAGCTCCTGGTGTTTTACGGCCTCTCACGTCCACTACGTTCAATTTTTAAGTAATCCAAAAAAATCGCTAGGCTGATTTTAGCCGGTCCAAAATTTTACTTAGCCCCCCTAAAAATGTCACCCGCCTCCAGGTGTTTTTTCCTTTTCTGTGTTTTTCCTTTCCGATGCGCTACTTTTGTATTGTTTTTCAATGTAAACACGAGCTTGACGGATGGGTGTGACCGTTACGCTCGCGTCTCTTGAAGTGCATTGCACATTAGCACTGTTTTTTTTTGGTTGCCAAGTCAAGTTAAAAGAACTTCAAGTTTTACATGTACTGCTGCTCATCACTGTCAGTTCCATAGCAGTGGACCAATCAGAGGAACTCATAGGCAGGACAAGTATTGCAAGTTTCTGTTTACAGGTGCTCAGTGGCTGTGTCCAGGTACCCTCGTGCAGGGTTCATACACATTTTTACTACTAAAATTACATGACTTTTCCAGGCCTTTCAAGTCAATTTTCATGACCTAATGTTTCATGTAATGTCTATGTATACGTGGTAAAAAATAAGAAAATCAATACACGTTCAAATTTATTATAGCATTTCATAACACGTATTTTTAGATTGATGTAAAATTGATTTAGATACTGCTTACAGGACACTAATAATGTGAGAGCATGTTTTTGGCCAAGGATAGAAAAGCAAAGACAACTAACTTATATTTATGTATACAGATATTTGTTAAACTAATTTCCATGAGTTTTCCAAAACAGTTTTTCCTAAAGTTTTTTCAGGCCTGGAAAATGTCATGACATGTTCCATGACTTTTCCAGGATTTCCATGACCGTATGAACCCTGCTCGTGCTTTATGCTGATCTTTTTTCACACTATTCAGAAGCATTGTGTCTCGCAATTCAGAAGCAAAGATGTGTTCTGTGTGAACGAGCACTTACGTGTCCCTGGAGAAGCAGGAGAACAGAGGCACGCTGTGTGTGGCCGCAGAGCTGCTCTTTTTGGGCGCTTCCTCTTCTGATGTGGCCCTCCATCTCTTCCGTTTCTGGTGCATGATGTCTCCTCCCCACAGCCCTCCACCACCGTCCTCCCTAAATCACAGTACAGACACATTATCACGAGTTCACGAGTTAAACTGAATTAATCAGACTGTTTAAAAAAGTTCTATTAAATATTCTGAAAGAAACTGATACTTTATTTGGTCTATATGCACACAGACTTTTAATTTTCAGACAGCCAGTTTCATTTTCATCTACTCACCAGCGTCCACCTCTGCGTCCTCCCATCCCCTCTGAGTGCCTTTTCCGTCCTCCACCCCATCCATCAAATGGCCCGTTCCAGCCCATCTGCTGGTGATGGGACAGCTGGATCATCCCGCCTGGGACGTATGACACAGATTTAGATGACTAACACAGGATTATGCAGCACCCCTAATGGACCCTTTTCACATTTGGGGTTTCTCAGCAGCAGAAGTCATCATAGTTGGTAAACTTAGAGCGCAGTGAATGGAAGAGTACAACAAATAATTGTTTTACAAACCTATCTGCTGAAATAATAAAAGAAAAGCTCTATGATGGTGTTATCAAGACTTTCAGAAAAAGGAAACAAATTGTGTGAGACTGATAACGGCAGTCAGAAGAGAGAATAATGTCAAATTTACTGTCCTGAGTCCATAGACACTGCATTTCAAATTCCTCACACAAGCGGTAATTAGTTTTTTGTATTTTGATGCAAAGATGATATAATACAAACAGTTAAAGTCAAAATTATTCGACTGATTTTTTTCTTTTTCAAATATTTCCCAAATGATGTTTAACAGATTCAGGAATTTTTCACAGTATTTCCTATAATATTTTTTCTACTGGAGAAAGTCTTATTTGTTTTATTTCGGATAGAATAAAAGCAGTTTTTTTATTTTTATAAACCATTTTAAGGTCAATATTATTAGCCGCCTTAAGCTATATTTTTTTCAAAGGTCTACAGAACAAACCATCATTATACAATGCCTTGCCTAATTACCCTAACTTGCCTAATTAACCTAGTTAAGCCTTTAAATGTCACTTTAAGCTGAATACTAGTATCTTGAAAAATATCTAGTCAAATATTATGTGCTGTCATCATGGCAAAGATAAAAGAAATCAGTTATTAGAAATGAGTTATTAAAACTATTATGTTTAGAAATGTGTTGGAAAAAAATCTTCTCTCCGTTAAACAGAAATTAGGGGAAAAACATACAAAAGGGGTTAATAATTCTGACTTCAACTGTGAATGTTCATACGTTATTATTAAAAGTCAAAATATTAAAAACTTTCAAGGATTTAAGATGCTGACGACCACTAAACGAGCCATAACAATCTTGTGAAAAGTCAGTGTAATAGTTCATTCATTCATTTTCTTTTTAGCTTAGTCCCTTTATTAATCAGGGATCGCCACAGTGGAATGAACCGCCAACTTATCCAGCATATGTTTTACGCAGCGGATGCCCTTCCAGCTGCAGGCCATCACTGGAAAACAGTGTAATAGTTTTAAAGTTAAAAAATTGTCCTTTTTATGCAATATTACAGTACATATATTACAAATCATTTATTCGAAGCAGTCAATTCACCATGGAGAAAATCAAGTCCGCCATATGTTTTACGCAGTGGATGCTCTTCCAACTGCAACCCAGTACTGGGAAACACCCATACACAAAATTTAGTTCATCCAATTCACCTATAGTGCATGTGTTTGGACTGTGGGGGAAACTGGAGCACCCGGAGGAAATCCACGCCAACACGGGGAGAACATGCAAACTCCACACAGAAATGCCAACTGACCCAGCCGGGACTCGAACCAGCAACCTTCTTGCTGTGAGACGACCATAGTGGACTGTGAGCTAACCACTGAGCCACCATGCTTTTCATGTTGACTTTAAAAAAAAATAAAGTCACGTACCAGAATTTGGCTGCATACTGGGAATCAGAGGTGGTATTTTGGGGGATTTCAGCAGAGGTTGTGGTTTGGTCCCTAAAATGCCCGGCTTTAGACTGGATGACATGGAAGGCAGCAGCGGAGGGGGAGATTTGAAGGGCTGAGAGAAAAAAACACACAAAAAAACCTAAGAATGTTCAGATGTTCTGGAGATCTGACATAAAAATGACGTGCTGCTTAAACACTAGCAATTATAAGAGACTACCACATATTTACTTTTTTACAATTTGCAATTATTAGGTTTCTTTTCATTATTTGAATAACATTTTCACAAAACACAATGGTTAAATACAAAAGAAAGTAAATATAAAATAATATAATATATGTATGTTAAAGAACATGATAAATGCATTTTTATGTGTTCATTTTTTGGTACTGTCCGTTCAGGTACTAAACTTTCTGTGCCGTCCAGCTGATGGTACACAATGTAATTATAGAAGAGTCAAAATTAAATAGGAAAATTATCTTTTTTTGGTCTAATCTGATTCAATGATCTATGCTAAGCTAAGCTAAAAGTGCTCTCGTTAGACTCTGAGATTGGCTGAATGGATTCAAAAATGGTGAAACTCAACTTTAAATGACAAGTAAATGATTACAGAATAAAATGCTTTGGTGAACTGCCCCTTTAAGATGTACATCACATTACTGCTCACCTGTCCGTTCAGTGTCTGAACTTTCTGTGCCGTCCAGCTGATGGTACGCAATGTAACTACAGAAGAGTCAAGCTTAAAAAGGAAAATTATCTCTCTTTTTTTTTTTGAGCGAGATGCTAATGGTCTAATCCAATTCAATGATCTATGCTAAGCTAAGCTAAAAGTGTTCCCGATAGACTCTGAGATTGGCTGAACGGATTCAAAAATGGTAAAACTCAACTTTAAATGACAAGTAAATGATTACAGAATAAAATGCTTTGGTGAACTGCCCCTTTAAGATGTACATCACATTACTGCTCACCTGTCCGTTCAGTGTCTGAACTTTCTGTGCCGTCCAGCTGATGGGCTTCTGAGGGTCCTGGATCGCTTTCACCAACACTTTTTCACCCACAACAGGCATACGACCAACCACAACACTGCGGGACAATGCATAAACCCTCCATGACTTCAACTAGATACTCATTTTATGATTAATAACTCACACTCAGTCACACAAACCTCATTGGAAAATGAACATCCTGATCCACAATCCCATGATGCTCCTGCATCTGAGTGACCACCCCAGTAAACACACGCTGCCTCATCTGAACACAGTGAATAATTCAGTGTTTACACAATAATGCATAAACAAAATAACAACAATAATAAACAATGAACGAATTCCCATTATATATATATATATATATACCTGAGTCTCCATATCAGATTTTCGTTTCTCCTTTGCATGCAAAAGAAAGTATACTGAGTGCTTCTGGGAAACATGCATACACAATAGAAATAAATGCATAAATTAAAAAAAATATTACAATTAAAGAATTGATTTGTTATGCTAGCTGTGTTGGTCAATGTGTGCATGTGTGATATTCACTTCCTACAGCATTAGCATTACAGTAACACTGGTTTCGCGTATCCATAGACCTTTATTTAAGACGTAACTAATAGGGGAGATGTTAATTAACATGATACGATATGTACAAAGACAAACTTACGTGTATTTTGTGTTCGTGGTTGTTTTTTCGATCTACGTTGATGCTTTTGTTTGTTTCGTGTGTCAGTTCATCGAACGGGCGGTTCGGCATTAGCGGCCTCAGGCGGTCAGTCCGTGTAACTGCAAATGAAACGCCTTCGACTGCGATTTATTGTAACTTAAACGCTGGGAAATGACAAAAACGTTTATCAACGTGATGTAAAATTCATGGTTTGTTTTATAAGCTCTGTTATTCGTCGTGAACGCTCGTGTTTGTGATAAAAGAAGGTCGTGCGGTTTGACCTGCAGTTCTCTTCCAGGACGTTTGGTGGCGCCGAGGAGCGGCGGTTTTCAGGATTTCTCTCTCCTGTGCGCAAACACACGTGTGAAGATGGAGGAGGACAGTGTACACTTTCATGAGATGGGATTAGATGATCGGCTGTTAAAGGTAAAATGTTGTATTCCTGCTAATAATATAACCCCCATCTGCTTCGGAATATCATATAGCAGGATAACAAGTTGGATTTGTACGTTTTTAAGTGTTCGTTTGGTCTTTATATTAACACGCTAACATCACGCTGTCATTTCTGAAATTGTGTAAATTGTATATAGGTTGGATTGGTTAACATGTTGTATTGTTATTTTTACCTGTTTGTTATTATACCTTTCATTAATACGTATCCAAGCACTTTTTACTTTGTCTAATTGTAGTTTATTTAGGCAGGAAGTGGAATGTAAAGTTAACCGAAGAATGTGTTTACAAAATTTCCTCAAAAACATGTTCACACTTGCATACCCTGCTGAAATAAACAGCATATGCTGGTAAGGTATGTTTTGATGCTGGTATGCCGGTCTTGCTGGTCTCAATGCTGGTTTTTCTGGTCTTAATGCTGGTTTTTCTGGTCTTAATGCTGGTTTTTCTGGTCTTAATGCTGGTTTTGCTGGTCTCAATGCTGGTTTTGCTGGTCTCAATGCTGGTTTTGCTGGTCTCAATGCTGGTCTTGCTGGTTTCAGTGCTGGTCTCAATGCTGGTTTTGCTGGTCTCAGTGCTGCTCCTGACAGCATTGTGCTGCTCCTCAGCATTGAGACCAGCAGGACCAGCATTGAGACCAGCAAAACCAGCATTGAGACCAGCAAGACCAGCATACCAGCATCAAAACATACCTTACCAGCATATGCTGTTTATTTCAGCAGGGTATGCAAGTCCTCTATGTGAAATATTTATATTACTCTTTTTAAATGACCTTTTTTTCAGTTTAAATATTTTTATAATGTATTTTACTCTGATTTCAAAACTGAATTTTAAGCATCGATTATTCATTCACATGGTTTTTCAGAAATCATTTTAATCGTTGGATTTGCAATTTATTATTATCAATATTTATTAACAGTCGAGTAATTGCTTTTCAGGATGCAATGATGATTAGTAAGATCAGCGTTTATAGGAAATAAGAAGTTTTTGTAACGCTATACCATTCAAAAGCTTTGAGTCACTCCCATTTTTTTCAGTATATTTTTATTTAGCAAGAAAAAGCTTTAAAGTCCTTAAGAAATCAAAACTAACCATATTTATTTAGTTATTTTGTTTTGTGGTGAACAATTCATCTGTGCGTGTCATTAAGAAAGAAAAACTGTTTGCCCTCGTAATCTTTATTTGAAATTTGAAAATGCACTTCCTGTTTGTTTTCAGTAAAATTCTCAGATTATGTCAGTCTGAGGTATTGGGCGTGGCTAACATACTTAACCACGCCCCTCCAGCTGTCAGTTTTGACAACAAACAGAAATGGTGAGGAGGAGAAGTCTGTTAGGTTGTAATAACTCTCCCCAAACCCTTTTCCCCCATCTTTCTGATTGAAATACCTACTTTACTACATCCAATCGGCTCTCATTTAATATTCCGTTTCTCTAGGAACTGCATCACAATACAAAAAAAATAACGGTCGCAGCTTCCGGTTCATGGGGACTTTAAATTTAAACCGTGTAGCTGAATTGGTCACATGACTGCGTCACGACTAAAATGCGTCATCGTTTTCAAAAGCCTCTGTTTTCACAGTCCACACCGCAACATAAAAACAGCATTTGTAACAGCAAATGTATCCACTTTGGACAGCGTTTTATGTTTCGTTTCCTAAAAACGCAGTGGACGGAAGGCCTAAACGGAAAGAAAAATATGCATTTTTAAATGAAAACGTATTAGTGTAGACAAGGCCTAAAAACATAGTTTAGAGTGGCTCCTTTTGCTTATTTAGCATATAAAAATGTTTTTGTAAATTAAATTGACATTATGCAGAGAATCAGATTTCTGTCAAAATACATTAATATATTGATAAATTATAATCATTATTATCTCCAGAATATTATTTCAGTCAAATGCATCACAGTCTAAGGCCCCGTTTACACTAATAAGTTTTAGTTTTAAAACTCATAACTTTTGCTATGGTTTTGCCTTCCGTTCACACTACCCCAGAGTTTACGAGCCCCGAAAACAGAGACTGAAGAGGTTGTTTTGGTTTTAAAACGCTGCTGCTGTGTGTCAGTGTGGATGGGGGGAAATGAAGACATCTGAAAACGGAGGCGTGGCTGCAGACATTCATCTATCTGATTGGGGCTTTTTCCTCAATATTAAGTACACAAAGTTCAGTCTTGCATCCTTTTCTTGTAAGTTCAGACTTCACAAGTTTGATATGGAAAACAAACTCCCGAGGACACGTCGGGTAAATCTTTAAAGGGAACAGTGTACTTTATAATGTCATTCACATCACCCTGGCTACGCTGTTTCACTATCTTAACAATAAAATGAAAACATTATATAAGCAACTGCCTATTTTCATTTTAATATTAACAACTTAACAGACACCAAAAATGTTGAGGCATCGTGTCGCTACATATTTATTTGACTGTTGTCTACGGTCAGCAACGGAGCCTATAACATAACTGCCTCCTTTCATTTTCTTCGAAAAATACGAAACATACCCTGTCTCTTTTGCTGAATATCAGTTTTAATAACCAATAATGGCCATTATAAAAGTATAACGTACAATAAGTTTATACAATATAGGAGATAAAGGCAAGCAATCGGTCAAATGTGCAGAATCAGTGTACGTGGTTACATAAATTAATATATTAACTTATCTTTGCGCTCAGCCAAAACACGTTACCTGAGAATAAGTAATAGAATCAAAAGACCGAAGAGTCGTTAGACAGAGACAAGATGAATTAAATATCACCTTTAACAACTATAGTGAGATGAGATCCAGCGGTAGATCCTTGATGAACTGTCTGACGTGCGCTGCTGTCATCTGGGGAGGTGTGCTCAAAGCACCCGCTGACTGCCTGGAGCTCAGATGTGCGCGTACGCTGCTGCGCATGCCAGAGTGTTTCTGTGTGGTCACATGATGTGCATTTTTAGCGGTATAGTGTGGACGGAGAGCTGTTCAGAAATGCTAGGTGAAATGCCAGTGTGGATCGTTTTCGTTCTAAAACGTATTAGTATAAACGGGGCCTCAATGTGTCAGCAATGTAAATGCTCTAATGTACTTCAGCCTGTTTTCTTAGTTATTCAGTGCTGAGTTTGTTTCTCAGGCTCTGGCGGATTTAGGCTGGTCTCAGCCAACCCTCATCCAGGAGAAAGCCATTCCTCTGGCGCTGGAGGGGAAAGATCTGCTGGCCCGAGCTCGAACCGGATCCGGAAAAACAGCTGCCTATGCAGTTCCTCTGATCCAGAGAGTTCTCACGTCCAAACAGGTGACGCCTGGGTTTCATTCATTCATTCATACATACTTAATTGGGCCGAGAAGTAGAGCTGAATGATAAATTGCATGTGATTGTTGTGCACATTTGTTTCTAAAGCCGCTCTGTAATCAGCACATGTGTTCAGCATTTACTACACAGTACAGTTGTCAAAAGTATCGAGTTCGGTACCAATCAGTACTGAAATATAAAAAAAAAAGTCTATTACCTGCTAACATTTGAGTGATGTTGAGTGCGTCGTCAATCAGCTGTGTTTAAGAACGTGCTCAACAGCACTCAAATGTTAGCAGGAAATGCAGGTTTTTAAAATTTCAGTATTGATTGGTACCGAACTCGTACTTTTGACAACCCTACTGCACAGAACCATAGTTCTCTCACAAGCGTCTCAGTGAACTATGGCTCTTTGTAGTAATTGTTGCTAATGTTATACCTGAAAGCATGTGCAAATATAATGATGTTTTTACTCAAACTTCATAGCTTTAGTTTAGTGTTTGAAACAAGTCCTTCTGTGAAATGATGTGTGACAAATGCTTTACTTATGCTTTATTTTTGTGTCCAGACTGTACGAGAGCAGGCCGTCAGAGCTGTAGTTTTGGTCCCCACTAAAGAACTGGGCCAGCAGGTACAAACCATGATCCGCCAGCTCACGGCGTACTGCAGCAGAGACGTCCGAGTCGCAGACATCTCTGGAAAAGCAGATCTGTCTGCTCAGAAGTCAGTGATACAGCAAATCCTCACACAAATACTGCGTATCCTCATATTGGACTGAATATAAGTGTATTTGTTTTGGACATAAGGGCTTCCTCATAATAGATACATAATAGAATTTAACACATAGAATTCAAACAAACAAAAGAGAGCTTCCGATACCTGCAACATGATCATTTATTATCATTTAAGCTAAAGGAATTCAATCTATATAATGGAAATTAGTTTTGTTTTAAAATGTATGTAATGTATTTACTCTAAATTTACAGTTTTTTATTTATTTGTTACAACAGTGAAACAGTCATTGATAGGTAAAATATATAATACAAGGATTAGGGTTATTATATTGATAAACTAGAACCTTAAAGTTGTCATGAAATCAAAATGTACTTTTCTTATGAATGTATATTGTAGTGTTTGTTATAAATATCATAACCTTCCCTCCCCCTCGAAAGACGTTTCTTTACATCCTGGCCACATGTAATGACTTTAGGGTGGGCCTATCAGGGCGTGTTTCGTTTCTGCTTTGAATTCGTCCATTCGTGAATCTTCCTTCATTTTGTCAGCCATGCTCATCTAGCAACAATCCAATCTGTTCCCATAGAACAAAATCATGCACCGCCCTTAATTTTTTTCTCATTTCAATACTGTTTCAAGTGAATGTACGTCACAAAAGCAGAAAAAAGGACAATCATAACTTGCCTTTCGAAGTGACTTTAAAAAGAAAACGTTTTTACATATGAAGGAAGTGTTAACTGAAGCAATACAAAAAAAACATTACAAAACTTTACAAAAATATTGAATTAATAACTATATAGACATATTAGAGTCTGTGTGAAATTAAAATTTAATGTGTTTATTTTGCTAGAGCCCATTGTTATTCTTTAGGAAAACATTTATCTGTGCAAGTTAAAGTTATGGCGCGTTCACACCAGACGTGGAAGAAGAGTCAAGCGCGAGTGATTTACATGTTAAGTCAATGCAAAGACGTGAATAGACATCCTGCGGCGTGATGCGCGTGAATGAGGCGGCGCGAATGACGCGATTCACTACGTCAGAATCACTCCCCCACAAGAGAAAGCTCCTGATTGGTTAACGCGAATGAAACCAATTCGCGTTAACCAATCAGGAGCTTTCTCTTGTGGGGGAGTGATTCTGACGTAGTGCCTGTTGTTGTTGTCCCGGAGGGAAGGCCTCCTGCTGACACCGGACAACAGTTCATCAAACTGGGCTCGGCTCAGTCGGTAGCACCGCCGAAAGCCTCCATCATCCAGGTATAGTTTGTGGAGAAGTTTATTATCTCACAAAGCTGGGTGCACCTCAGAATGGATCTAGTGGACTCAGGCACGGCTCCAAACGAATCGACGCTGTTTTTTAGTCTTCCTAAAGCACATAAACACAGCTATTCTCTCAATAAAATCCATGTTAGCCATTTAGCAACGAAGCAAGAGTCACCAAGCCCCGCCCCCTGACGCGAATTCGCATCTGTTGTGAAGTGAATTTGACACGCGAATGATGCGAGTAAACTCAAAATGTTCACACGTGAATAGCGTGATTTATCCGCACTTACCGCGTCTGGTGTGAACACAGCATTAGGCTTTGATCCAAATTGTGCCGTTTTGGTGACTGTCACTTTAAATTCAAATGAGATTGTGCTCTTTTTCAAAAGAGGGCGGAACTGCAAATGCCTGTGTGTCAGCATAGTGGCAGATTCAAAACTCTGCTTCTCACTCAGGGCTGTCTATGCTAATGAGGGAGAGATGGTCACTAGTGGGCGGAGCTTTCCCCCTCTGATGACACGTACAAAAGGAGAATGTCAATCAAAGTGTTTCTGCAGACTGTTTTTAACAAGTCTGATTATAAAAAATAGAGTTATTTAATTTTTACCTTTAGATGCTGGCTGTATTCACACACTGCTGCCACACGACTGTGTTTAAACCCCTTATAAAAGTGATCTTTACATTAATAAATCAAAATAAAATAAATCAAATCAAAAGAGAAGGGATAAATAGGGAAGTGTCAAAAGCATAATAGGACAGCTTTTATTGTCTCATTCGTTTGGACTCATTTTTGTCACTAAGTGACTAAGTTTTAATTCCACTAACACATATAATTCTTCATTTTTCCTTCGCAGGCCCATTTTAATGGAGAAACCGGATATAGTGGTGAGCACCCCGTCTCGTATTCAGGCTCATATTAACGCTCAGAACCTGCAGCTTCACTCTTCATTGGAGATGCTGGTCATCGATGAGGCCGATCTTCTCTTCTCGTTCGGCTTCGAAGCGGATCTGAAAAACCTGCTGTGGTGCGTTTCTGCTCAGAACAGATTGTGATATCAAGTTCTCGGCATGAGTGAATAGTCTGTGTTAAGCTATGGTATTTTTATCCAAAACAGCATTGTTGAGAGAAACAAAAAAAGGCAAGTTGCATTTGTCACTTTTTATTATTAAAGTCAGAAGGACGTAAGATACTTAATTTATTCATTTTCCTTCATCTTAGTCCCTTATTTATTAGGGGTCGCCACAGCGGAATGAACCACCAACTATTTCAGCATATGTTTTACACTGCGGATGCCCTTTCAGCCAACACTGGGAAACACCCATACACTCTCAGATTCACACACACACACACACACACTCATACACTACGGGCAATTTAGTTTATCCAATTCACCTATAGCGCATATCTTTGGACTGTGGGAGATAGTGGAGCACCCAGAGGAATCCCACGCCTCCACGGGGAGAACATGCAAACTCCACACAGAAATGCCAACTGGCCTAGCCAGGAATCGAACCAGCGACCTTCTTGCTTTGAGGTGACAGTGCTAACCACTGAGCCACTGTGCCGCCTCTTTATTTATTTATTAAAATATTATTTATATCTCTAAACCATATACAGATGAAACTATGAGGATGGTACATTTAACGCCTTAAGTGTTCAAATTTACCATGTGGGTCTTTTAATTTTACTGTTCTTCATACAACATTCAAAGTAAATCATAATTGTCCTGGGACAAGAATAAATGTTGTTCAATAGTTTTAGGACAACTTTGATGAAAGGTGATGATCCACTTCAAATGTTGACTGCTGTATATGTTCTCTCATAGAAAACAAAATCATCATGAATCACAAAATCATGTTTGTGAGATTTTTGTCATGTACTATATGAAGTTTCTATCTGTGTCCACCTCTGCAGTCACTTACCCAAGATCTACCAGGCGTTTCTGATGTCGGCCACACTGAATGATGATGTTCAGGCCCTGAAGGAACTGGTCCTCCACAATCCGGTGAGTGCAGAAGCAGAGATGCATCCGCGGTAGGCACAGGCCGGTATAAGATTAACCTTGGATAAAAATAGCACGAATCCACAGTTTGGACCCTTTTCACATTTGCGGGTTTCTCAGTAGTGGAAGTCGTCATAGTTGGTAAACTAAGAGCGCAGTGAATGGGAGAGTACAACAAATAATTGTTTTACGATCCTATCTGCTGAAATAATAAAAGAAAAACTCAGTGATGATGTTAGCAAGACTTTCAGAAAAAGGAAAGAAATTGTGTCAGACTGATAACACCAGCCAGAAGAGAGAATAACGTCAGATTTACTGTCCTGCTCCTATAGATGTTGCATTACAAACGCCTCGCATAAGCTGTAATTAGTTTTTTTTGTAGGCGTGTGAATGTACACTGGTCTCACTGTTCGGTTCGGTTACGATTATCATCCCATCGAATCGGTTTAATTCGATATCTTGGTGCATGACGGTGCATTGACGATGCTTTCCATAAACAATTTGATATTTTACTTGGTAACACAATAATTCTTGTATTAAAATTATTAGTTTATAAATATAATTATGTTTCTATATTATTTGTAATACAGTTTTGTCCT
Organism: Danio jaintianensis; assembly: GCA_903798115.1. Classification (NCBI taxonomy): domain Eukaryota; kingdom Metazoa; phylum Chordata; class Actinopteri; order Cypriniformes; family Danionidae; genus Danio; species Danio jaintianensis. Next base: position 1,673,500 of record CAIGQV010019082.1, read on the forward strand.
TTAATACAAGCAGTCAGATATATGAACTGTACCTTTAATGTTACCTGCTCAAAGAAAACACTCTTTTTGAATGTTTCAAGCAAAACTCAAGTACATGCACAGAACAACATGAGCATTTATAGCAAACTAATGTAAATATTATCCCGCTTGCTTTTTGAGCGTTGTCGAGGGAGTTGTTAAACACCTATAATTGGTCACGCACTCAACAGAAAAGGCTGCGATTGGCTCTAATGGTCAGCCCGTCTCTACAGTGACATTAGTTATATGTGTATGTATATATATATATATATATATATATATATATATATATATATATATATATATATACATATATATATACATATACATATATTTAAGAAACATTTAAAATATTGTGGTGGAGAAACATGTCAAGCTAAATAATTAAAATAAATCATAGACTTCTGCTGTCTTCATTGAGGCGTCTTTGAAGAACTTTCTTTTCTTTGGATGTAAAGTAAAGCCACTGCACTGTTCAGGTCTACAGCATGCTCGGATGTTGATTTATAAGCGATTTGGTTTTTCAGATGTTTGCTGAATTGTGGGCTGACCAGTAGCTTTTGATGTGGAGGGTACTTTTCTGCTGGAGATACTGTTGCCCTAAAATACTTAGGCTGCATAAAAAATAAGTATTGAACACAACATGTTTTTTCCTGGGAATAATACTTCTAAAGGAGCTGTTGACATGAAATTGAACAAGATTTTGGGAAAAATTTAAATGATGCAAACATAACAAAACAAAAAAAGGAGAAAGTACTGAACTACTGAAATGTATTTAATAGCTTAAAGACGCCTTTCATATTGAGAATGAAGTCACATGCATTGCTCAGGTGTGAGTTTTTCACAGACTTCAACAGAGTGTCAAAATCTTGATGGTTCTGTGGGTCTCGTCTATCAAATCTGAGCTTTATTTTGTATTCTCTATTGGATTCGAGTCAGGTGATTGGCTGGGCCATTCTACAGCTTGATTTTCTTTTTCTGAAAGCATTTGAGAGTTTCCTTGGCTGTGTTTTGGATCATTGTCTTGCTGAAATGTCCACCCTGGTTTCATCTTCATCATCCTGCTAATGTAGATGTGGGACTGAAGCAGCTGATATTCATTTACAATGAGGAAGGGCAGAGGGTTGCTGAAGAACTACTGAGAGATTTCAGCTGCAGTCTGGGCTTTCACTGCTTTTCTACACCTCCCTTTCTTCATGTATTCAGTACTTTTTCCCTGCGTCATTTCATTTTATTAAACATAACTTAATTTGTAAACGAATTATTTTGGTTTTCTTTGCACATATGGATTTCTTTGATTGTTACGGCACCTTTAGAAATATGTGTTCTGAGAAAAATGGTGATGTGTTCATTACTTATTTCCCCCATCGTATACCACAGGAATGGTATAACCGAAAATTTTAAAACCTTGACTTTTCCAAACCGTGGTAAACCTTGAAACTGGTTATCGTCCCATGCCCAGTCTTCGGCTGCTGTGTTTAGGCTGTATCTGATGGTGTTCCTCCTCCTGTTGTAGGTGACGCTGAAGCTCCAGGGCTCTCAGCTGCCTGACAGCTCCCAGCTCCAGCAGTTCAGCATCAAATGTGAAGAGGAGGACAAGTTCCTGCTCATCTACACGCTGCTGAAGCTCGGCTTAGTCCAGGGGAAGACGCTCCTCTTCGTCAGCGATGTGGACCGATCCTACCGCCTCAAGCTTTTTTTGGAGCAGTTCAGCATTCCTGCTTGTGTCCTGAACTCTGAGCTGCCGGTTCACTCCAGGTGAGACTCGGGGTTTAGCCAGATTATCCGACTAGCCAGTTAAGTTTCAATTTAGTTTGCACCAATTCTGGGTTTTACATACCATGAAGGTAGCTCAGCTGCTCTATAATACCATAGCAACAAAGAGTGATTAAAGGAAATTAAAATTAAGTTTTTTAGATGTTAGTATCAGTATTGTTGGTTTGTAGGATATCTATAAGCTAGTGTGCTCCTAAAGAGTGACAAAATTCGCATTTAGAAGATATAAGACTGATATAAACATGTAAAACTTGTAGTTTGTCACAGAGCTGTGATAAAACAAAACTATTGGCTGTTTTCTTTTAAAGGGGAGGAGCTACAGCATGTCCCACACTCTATTGTCCCACGCAACAAATATGGCCCGTTTCCACTGAGTGGTACGGTACGGTACAATTCGGTACCGTTTTATGGCCGTTACCACTGTCAAAAGTACCAAAAAGCGAACCGTACCTTACTACTTTTTGGGTACCCTTTCGGAAGGGTACCTATCACGACAAAAGGGTGCCAAAAGGCGGAGCTAGACGCGCAGCTGAACGCTATTGGTTTACAGAGAAACGTCACCAGCACGTACACAAGCCAGGAGAAGGAAAACAAAGGAAGCACCATTTTTAAATACACAGCCGAGACATTACACCGTAGTAATATATGCATATAATAACGAGCCATGGTCGACCCGAGCTTAAACAAACCTTGTCGTCGTCTTGATGAACAGCCACAAAGCCAACAAGAAGAGCAGAATCTGCCCTGTGCACCGTAGTTGTTTACAAGGCCGTCTAAAGCCGTGCATGAGCCGTGCAACTATATTTGAAATAACGAACTTGAACTGATGGTAATAACGTGTGCGTGATTATTGAAGTGCTTCTGACATCCGATCCCTTCAGTTTTTGTACCCAAATAAGGATTAAATGTATGCTGTGTGTAGTTTTTCTGTAATTGGTAACATATCAGAGACTGTAAGGGTCTGTATGTGTTCATATATGTTGCATTTATTTATTTATTTTATATAATCGCAGACGTTACAGTAGGCTATAGGCTATCATGGATCTGCAGTTATAATCAAATCATGTTCATAGGTTAGTAATAAACATTTATACACAAGTATAGTTGGTACCCTTTTGGCAGTGGAAACGCAAGCCTGATAAAGATGACCCGTACCGTACTGTACCACTCAGTGGAAACGGGCCAATAATAACTTGACTTCTAGTTGATCATTTGGAAAAGTGGCAGAAGGTAGATTTTTACGATGAATCATCTGTTGAACTGCATCCCAATCATCACAAATACTGCAGAAGACCTACTGGAACCCGCATGGACTGAAGATTCTCTCAGAAATCAGTCAAGTTTGGTGAAGGAAAAATCATGGTTTGGGGTTATATTCAGTATGGGGGCGTGCGAGAGATCTGCAGAGTGGATGGCAACAT
>CAIGQV010019082.1:1677114-1701264 GCA_903798115.1 Danio jaintianensis
ATGTATGGATGCAGTCCTCCAAGCTCATGGGAGTCATACACAATATTTATTCTTTTTCCACTGCACCATGACTTTATATTCTATACTGGACATTATTTCTGTTAAGTGACAAGACTTTTGTCTGAACAAAGTCAGACCTTACTGTCCTAATTAAAGAATTAAAAATCAAGGCATGATCATATTTTATTTTGGTAAAATAAGTGTAATCTAGAGGCCTTTCATATAAGCCACTTCTGATATCAAATGATCAACTAGAAGTCAAGTTATTATTTGTTCTTTCTAAAACTTGGATAGGCGACAAGACTTTTGTCAGGTAGTGTGTGTGTGTGTGTATATATATATATTTTGTTCACTTAAATTGAAATTTTTAATGTTTTTCTATTTTGGTTTGTTTTGCAGGTGTCACATCATCACCCAGTTCAATCAAGGCTTCTACAATTACATCATCGCCTCAGATGAGCAGGGATTGGAGGGTCCCGCTGGAAGCTCACAGAAAACACAGGAGAAACGGAAGAGGAAGAAAAACTCTGGGAAAAAGTATGAGCGCCTAGCTGAAATGCACAAAATATGTTTGTTATTTTTATTTATATTTTAATTTTTTTGAAAACTGCTAAAAATGTTGTGACTGTTTTTAAACATGTATAATGATTTTGTTTTGTTGTTTTGGCCCTCAGAGGCAAAGACAAGGAATATGGCGTTTCCAGAGGGATCGACTTTCACAATGTTTCCAATGTGATCAACTTTGACTTTCCCACTTCAGTCGAGTCCTACATCCACCGTGTCGGCAGGTGCGCAGAGAATTAATTATGTTTTATTACCATAGATTGCATACACTAAACACCTTGTGTTAGCAAATGTGGTAACACTTTACTTAATGGGGCCGTTCATAAGACTGTCATGAAACCTTTATATCATTTGTCTTTGTTTGACAACTTGACATAAAAGCATCACAAGCAGTTTTTCTTTGTCATGACAACTTGACTTTACCAAGACACACAACTTGTCATAAATCCGTCATGATTGTCATGAAGCCATTATAATTATGTCATGAATTTTATAACCGCGTCAGTAATATTTTTCTTGACCTCAACTACAGTGGTACAAGCTGAATTTGTAAAAAAAGATAAATACAATTTTTCATTGTTTTTTTTCACATTATCGGCCTGTATCTTGAAACAGAACGGTGTGACTTCTGACTCATTTCGCCAGATCGGGTCACATTTGGTTACATTTCTGTTATTTAAAATAATTTATAAAAGAAAATATAGATTTTGCAAATTTGACATTTTCATTCAGTTCAAATGAAGTCTGATGTGTCCTAACTATTTCTGCTTTCCTTTAGAACGGCTCGTGCAGATAATCCCGGCACGGCGCTGTCCTTCATTTCTCATGCAGAACTGTCAATGCTTTCTGAGGTTGAAAACGCTCTTACTGGAGGTAAAAGATTTAATATGATATTTATTTTACGACGATCACAGAAAGCTAAATAATTTCTGCTTATATCTTTAAAAATGTAATATTAAAAAGAATGTGGTCATTTTTAAAGGAGCTCTCATTTTTTTATTGGAAATATTCTCATTTTACAAGTCATCTAGAGTTAAATAGATTCATTTTTGAAGCTATTTAGCAGATTCAGGTCTGACGGAAGCACTTTTAGCTTAGCGTAAATCATTGAATCGGATTAGACCATTGTGTTTCAGTACACGATATAACTACAGAAGACTCAAGCTTTAAATGGGAAAATTATCGAAACTCTTTATTTATTTATTTTTTTAATTTTAGAACAAGATGCTAATGGTCTAATCCGATTTAATGATTTATGCTAAGCTAAGCTAAAAGTGCTCCCGCCAGACTTTTGGATCTGCTAATTGGGTTAAAAAATGGTAAAACTCAACTGTTTAACACTAGGGGAGTTGTAAAATGAGCCCATTTCTAAAATAAATATGGAGCGTCCCTTTAAATATTTAATATAACTGTACTGTATTTAGGCAAGTGAAAGGAGCAGTTGTATTTCAACATTTTTTGTTCACAAGAAAAATTAATTTTTATTTATTTTCAGACAGCAACCATTGTGTTTTGAAGCCATATGGGTTCAAAATGGAGGAAATCGAGGGATTCAGATACAGATGTCGGGTATGTATGTATGCTTTAGTTTGTGGTTTTGTTGATCTAAAATGCAAACGTTTCTTAATTGTAATTCATTTCGTCAGGATGCAATGAGATCGGTGACAAAACAGGCGGTGAAGGAGGCCAGACTGAAAGAGATCAAACAGGAGCTGCTCAATTCAGAGAAACTCAAGGTTTGTGCTTTCTAAAGGCAGGCCATTTTAACCAGTTAATCCCCACGGTTGAATAATGGGTGTAAGTGAATGTGTTTATGTGTGACAGACGTACTTTGAAGACAATCCCAGAGACCTGCAGCTGCTCCGACACGACAAAGACCTTCATCCCGCCGTCATCAAACCTCACATGAAAAACGTGCCTGAATACCTGAGTAAGGAGTCATTGCCTAATTACTTATTTATGCAGAAGACTATAGAATACACAAGACGTGTCACTCGTAAAGTTTTGAATGGGGAAAAGTGTAACAGTCAATATTGCGAATGAAGCCCCGCCTTCTAGTTCAGGAGCCAATCAGCCATCGCTATAGACTAAGATTCTCCAGGGGAGGGGCTCGGACCAGACGTAAGTTTCTGCAGATTTTGTGTAATTCAAACGTTTAGAAATGAAACTAAAGAGACAATTGTTGTTTTAATTTTTATTGATAATTCCTAATATGAAGTTTAACTGTACGATTGGCAAACACATTTGGAGAATTTGGTTTTCCCCATTCAATCAGAATGCCCGAGAGGTGTTTCAAAGATGACCGCCGAGTGAAATGACTTGCCTTAAAGGGACTTTGTTTACACTCAACAGCCACTGTATTAGCTACACATTGCTAGTACTGCGTTGGCTAGGGATGCACGGAATTTTCGGCCTCTAAAATTATCATCAAAAAGAGGAAAACAGTAGTTTGCAAAATGTTTATTTAATTATGTGTTGTAACTTGTAATTGATATATATATATATATATATATATATAAAACACACAATTAAACACATGTTTTGCAAACTACACAAAACGAGGCAACAATTTTAATTACACTTACATGTTATGATCCGGAGGAAGAAGAAACTGGTCCATGTGAACTGCAACAGTTACTGACAAAGTCCCTGTCAAAGTCTGACAAAGTCCCATACATAATAGTGTCTGCTGCTCCTTCCTTTAATAACAAACGGCCGACGAATCCCGAGCTGCAGCGCAGGTTATTGTATTAAAATCAGAAAAATGACAGGAACAAACACAGCACACGGTTGGCTATACTGTGGTGTCGTTGTGAAAATGAACTTTAACCCTTTGTTCCCCGCAGCCGAATGTCCGTCTGTCAGTGATCGTCATCTTCGCGTCATGATCAGTCCCGTGGGCCCACGCTCCGCTAGTGTCTGAAGGGAAAGCGCGTTCACATTTTACCGGAACCAGTACTACATATTTGGTGATGTACCGTATCGACGTCGACGCGTTCAAGCAAAAGATCCGAACCCAACTCGATTCATTAATTCAACTCTGAGTCAACTAGTTCGTTAAAGAATCAATAGTTTTAAACACTGTGCACTTTCAGATTTAAACCTCAGCTGGATGTTTTCATTCACTTAGTGCTGTGTTACACACTACATGGAAGCTCAATTTCAAAAACCCATAATAGGGGCTCTTTAATAATTATAAGGCAACGAGTTTACTCTATCTAGTTTACTTTATTTATTTATTTATTTATAAAGTAAAGTCAACTAATCGCTTTTTACAGTGTATGTAACTGGATATATATTTTATTGCTCTCCGGAAAAGCAGTCTGCTCAAATTATGCGCCGACAGGACATTTCTATCTAGTATACTTGTTCCTGCTGCTTGCAATTGCGCTACTGTGTTGTCATGGCAACGCCGGTAAAATGACGCCTCTCGACTTGTTCAGTGTCAATAAAGTGTGCTTATTTTATTGGCTTGGGTTTTTGGTTATTTTAATCAACATAATTTAAGTTTTTGGGTTAAATTTTAAAAAGTCTCACAAAATTATTTTATATTATTTAACAAAATACTAAGCCTAAGTATTTAATAAATTGACGAACTTAAGCATAGACAAAGTTCCTTTAAGGCATGTCATTTCACCGGGTGGCCATCTTTGAAACGCCACTCAGGCATTCTGATTGAATGGGGAAACATCAAATTCTCCAAATCTGTTTGCCAAGCTTACGATTAAATATCATATTTGGAATCACCAATAAAATTAAATGACTGTCGCTTAACGGGTCACGAAACACCAAAACACATTTTTTGAGATGTTGACAGTCATATATGTGTCTCACGCTGCTAAAAACACTATTAGGACACATATATTTCACAAAAAAGTGAAAATTGGTTGTTTTTGCGTTGTTTAGAGCAAATTCGTTCTTCCGGTTTGAAAATAAATTTTTAAGCAACGTCACGACAATGAGATCCTTGTGTAAATTCAAGCGTGGAGATTGGCTGTCTGTACCGGCCTGTACAAAGTGACGTCTTTGAGTTTTCAGCACATCTGTTCATTAATTCATGAGAAAGACTTGGTTCGAACCAATCAGCGCGCTCTATTGTGAGCGAGATGCAACTTCATTAATATGCATGATATAGCTTCGAAGACTCCTTTTACCTGTTACAGTGTTCAGAGACGCCAAGTTGTGTAGCCAATCGTAATTCAAACAAGTGGAAGAAGAATGTGCCGCAACAAAGGTTTTGTTTCCATTTTTCCCGTGATGAGAGCACAGCTGCCGTGTTGACCATACAGTGGTCTGCTAACATGCAACACAAATATGTTTGTATGAATTTTTTTTTTACCCGAGAGCTTTTCAAATGGTGAAATCTGGATTTGACACTCGTCTTTAAAAAAAAAAAAAAAGACACGGTTCCAGTTTGTGTTGATTGTCCTGTTTCTACAGATTTGGTAAGTGTGATCAATGTTCTTTGTTTATGTTTCTCCAGATGGCTAAATTAGTTATTATCGTCAGCAGTACTCTTTCAGTTTTAAAGACATACCTTAGTCAAAATGATTTAGTTACTAAGTTTACAGTATGTAAATAGGCGGTTTCATGGCCTGTTTAGTTTAAACATTTAGTTTTTAAACATTTGATTCACACAAAGTCTGCATTTTGTCATGTTGCACAAATCTAATGCACATTCACTCTTGACAACAACCTTCTTTAGGGCCGTTTCACTACATCATCCTCTGAATAATGATTATCCGATCACGCTGGTCTTCTGAAGTAATTCCCAACTTGGTCTTGATGGCAAATCTCCTCTCAAAATGAAAGCGACCTATTTGTTTACAAGTTTGTGGGCGTCCGTGTAGTTGCTGTCATGTGAAGTGTGTTTGACGAGACGAACTGTAACATTGACGCGTTTGACGAGACGAACTGTTGTTTCATACAGATTACAAAACCAGAGAACATTTGTTTTCAAGTGTAGTTGGTTTGTTTAGTACAGATTTCAGGATTTATGTGGATATATTTTTCATGTCAAGTATTTGTTTGTGCGTTTGTCGACCTCAGAGGATACAAAACGTCATAAAAACGCACATATTTTCCAAGCCCCTCCCCGGGGAATTGTCAGTCTATAGCGATCGATGATTGGCTCCTGTACTAGAAGGTGGGGCTTTATTTGCCATATTGACCGTTATACTTTTCCCCATTTAAAAACCATGGATATTTTCTCTTTTTCTAATTAGTCTCTGTAAACTATCTCTAGACATGGTTGTCTGTGGAAATTCTAGCAGATTCGGAAATACTCAGAACAGCCCATTCAAAGTCTATTAATTCACTCCTTTCTCCGATCTGATGTCATGTTTACACTTCTGAAGATCCTCATGATCATGTCTACGTGCTTAAATGTATTGAGTTGTTGTCATGTGATTGGTTGATTGGATATTTACATTCAGGTGCGGTTGAAAAGGTAAAACTATTAAAGTGGCTAGTGAATGTACAGAAGATTGGAAAAACTAGAAGAAATAGAAGATTGGAAAAACGTTGCCTGGTCTGATGAGTCTCGATTTCTGCTGCAACATTTGGATGGTAGGGTCAGAATTTGGCGTCAACAACATGAAAGCATGGATCCATCCTGCCTTGTATCAACAGTTCAGGCTGGTGGTGGTGGTGTAATGGTGTGGGGGATGTTTTCTTGGCACACTTTGGGCCCATTAATACCAACTGAGCATCGTGTCAAAGCCACAGCCTACCTGAGTATTGTTGCTGACCATGTCCATCCCTTTATGACCACAGTGTACCCATCTTCTGATGGCTACTTCCAGCAGAATAACGCTCCATGTCATAAAGCACGAATCATCTCAGACTGGTTCTTGAACATGACAATGAGTTCACTGTACTCAAATGGCCTCCACAGTCACCAGATCTCAATCCAATAGAGCACCTTTGGGATGTGGTGGAACGGGAGATTCTGTGGTGGAACGGTGAGTATATATTGAATACACAGACAATATTAAAGTGCATTTTTCATCTCCATTTCAGTCCCGACTGCACTGAAAAGTCTCGTCAACCCTCTGAACCAACGGAGGAAAAGGAAGAAGGTTAAATCCAGCGGTGTGATGCTGAGCAGCTTTAAGGTCAGAATACAAATCTTTCCTTTATTTAACCCTTTATTGGTTAAGAACCAGATATGGGAACTTCATTAGCTATGCTTCCATCCAAAGATGCGAATTAGATTTATGCGCAAAACTTGAATATCGCATAAAATACTTGCGATTAAAGCAGCGTTTCTGTCTAATGAGTCAAAGAGAAGAAAATCGTAATTTCCTGGTTAACCGGCACCAAATAGCAAAATTGAAAAAATATTATAGGAAACACTGAAAACTTCCTTGCTCTGTTTGGCGAAATATTTTAAAAACCGCAAATAATTTTGACTTCAACTATATATAACAAATTAGGAAATTTAATTTGAATCTCAACTTTTGGATTTTGTTTTTGTGTTTGCAGAAGAATTACAAGGGCAGAAATCCACTAAAGAGTTTTCGCTACTCAAAGAAGAAGCAAGGCGGGAAGAAGGCCGGGAAACCATGATGGAGACTTTGGGATTGGATTTGGGATTTTGAGGACATTGAGCTGGCCTGGAGCTCACTGAACAGTGTATATATTGTATCTCACACTTATTTTACACCTGATTCAAGACTGCAGGACTTCAATTTGATGTGTGTGATATAAGAGACGTCCAGCATATATGTGTGTGTGTGGTAAGTGGGTTGAAAATCATTGTCTGGATGCGTCATAAACATTTAATCGACTGCTTTGACAAAGTGACACGGTTGAGACTGTTTGAAATGTTCCTTATGAATATTGAACATATAATATTGTATGTTTTGTTAATACTAAAAGCTCTACTTCAGATGTCTTGTGTGTTGACTTTGGTCTTAAAGATGCAGTATGTAAGTTTGACACCCAGTGGCTGAACTAGGTATTGCACTCCTGCTTCAAAACACACGCAAGCGTAGGTTTCCAGATTGACGACATCAACAGAAGTGTGCCTGATTGTGGAGCCTAAAGGCTGATTTAAGTGTCTATATAAAAGCAATGGCACGCGATAGAAGGAATATTTTCCATATTAAAAGGAGTTTTTGCTCTAACCAACACCTGAAATTTATATTTTATAAACGGCTTCTAATTCTTGCAGCTGAACAACAGAAAACTGACAATGATCCCCTCAGGTACACCTCATGTGCTTTATTCAGTGTTAAATGCTAATAATGTGAGTTTGAATGCCATTTTACATGACATTTATTGCCATACTACTGAAAGCAGCAGCAGATAGTTCACCTCAGATCTTGAAAATAAAATAAACCATTTGAAATTGAACTTCTGGGACTCACTATCAGTCATTCAGCATGTACATTTAATAATGATAATATGTATTAATTGGATCATAAACCTTACCATTTCGTGAGTGAGTGCATATTTTGTGCTTCTGAATGGCTGTATATCATTTTCTGTCGTGTTTCGTCTGGTGCAAACAGCCAAATTGCTTATCACTGCAAATCTTGTCACGTAGCATGTTGTTAGGACAAGGGGTTACAATGTGACCTGCTCACCTAATGTTTACGTTTGTAATATTTATATTATTTGCTAATTAATAACCTCATGTGGAACTCTGAATCTGCGTCTCATTTCGGAGGCTGCTACTGTCCATCGGAGGTCACATTTCGGTCACGGGCGCATGCTTTGAGAGCCTTTCTAACTTAATGAATGAAATACGCTGTTTTCCACCAAGGCAACCCGGGGTGCTGAAATATAATTGGCTAAACTGGCATTGGGCGAGTTAAAGAGACCAAAACAAAGACAGCCTTCCAACATGTAAGGCACATTTTCAAAGCAGAATATCTGACTTCAGCATTGTTTTTCAGATAAACAAGAATGTTCACAGCATGTTTCTTAAATATCTGCAAACATATTATGCTATTTTTATGCTTTAGAAGAGTCAAAAACATACACACAGCACCTTTAAAGGTTGTTGTTGATCAATAGTTCTTGAGCAAAACTGTAATTAACAAAATCGAACTATGTTGTCAAAATCTATTATTAACTTTATTTATTTTATAAAATGGGAAAACAATTCTTAAGATACTTCAAGATGGGACAATGGACTTAAAATTGGCTTAATAAAACCTGAAATGGTTTTTTTTGCCTTTAAATCTGCATAACATTACTGCTAAATGCCATGGTACATTATTAAAGTATTGTCAATTGTGGATTATTGTTAAAGGGAATAAAAAAAGAAGATAATTATAACAAATTAGAATCATTTAAATCTCTTCAGCTTTCAGAAATAAAATGGAATTGAGATAATATAGTGATGCAAAAATTACACAAATGGGCTTTAAATGCTATTATGCTTCAAAATGAAGCTGCTTTTTTATTTTTCTGATTAAATATGAATCGGACACTTTTTGTAAGATAAATATAATCATCCTGATATTTTGTATTTGAAAAAAAAAAAACAGTATGTAAGAAATTAGAAAATTTCATTTACATCTCTTCAGCTTTCAGATGGAAAATAACAGGAAAATAATGATGCAGGTAATATTAAATCCACAAATGAGCTTTAAAATTAATGTCGTTTTTCCTTTATAAAGTTAAATTTAAACCTTCTGACATTTTGTTTTTGTAAAAAAAAAAATATATAGTTTAATATAACATTTAGATGGGCGATGCGGTGGCGCAGTGAGTAGCACAATCGCCTCACAGCAAGAAGGTCGCTGGTTCGAGCCCCGGCTGGGTCAGTTGGCATTTCTGTGTGGAGTTTGCACGTTTTCCCCGTGTTGGCGTGGGTTTCCTCCGGGTGCTCCGGTTTCCCCCACAAGTCCAAAGACATGCGCTATAGGTGAATTGGGTAAGCTAAATTGTGTGTGTGTGTATGAGTTTATGGATGTTTCCCAGTGATGGGTTGCGGCTGGAAGGGCATCCGCTGCGTAAAACATATGCTGGATAAGTTGGCGGTTCATTCCGCTGTGGCGACCCCAGATTAATAAAGGGACTAAGCTGAAAAGAAAATGAATGAATAACATTTAGATCTCTTCTTCTTTCAGAAAGAAAGTGGAATTAAGATATAGTGATGCAAAAATGAGCTTTAAATGTTTCTTAATTAAGCTTCTGTTTTTCTTTTTCATATTTGTAAAAAAAAAAGATGAATTAGAGTAAAATAACATTTAAATCTCTTCAGCTTTCAGAAAGAAAATGGCATGAAAATAATATGCAGGGTTCTTACACCTTTTCCAAAGCCAAATTTAAGCACTTTTCATTTACATTTTCAACTTTTTCCAGCACTTTACTGTACTCTAAACTGTAGTAAATGACATATGTACATCATCTTCACATTATATCAGATGTTATTTGTTATTGGTGTTCTCTGGGAAATCTTTCATATATGCTCGAGCCCATTATCAGCATTGAAATACTGTAATTTACTGTTAAATGACATTTATTTACTTAAATTTAGCCTTTATTTTTTTTAATGAACTCCAAATGTTGAATATAGAATGACATTATATTTTTTTAAATGTTAAAATTTACTCAATAATCCAGCAGAGTTTTAATTTCATGCAAAAGCACAAAATATATGAGCAATATCACACTCGTAGCAGTGCGATATGGCTGTATATCGGCACTGGTGGAAGGCGTGCATTAGTGTCCCACCAGTGACGATATACAGCTATATCGCACTGCTACGAGTGTGATATTGCATTTATACAATCGTGTAAATAAAAAAGAAAATCAAACAGGGAGAGTCTCAAAAACCCTTTTGTATGAGGAACTACTTTCTTCCGCCATTCATTCACATCTGCAGCTGACGTCAGAACAGCAGAAACTGTTGCTCATTCACCAACGTCACTTTAGAGCTAGTATTTGAATGATTCTCTAGCGTAATGTCTAAAGTGATGACAAAACAGGTGATTTTGCTCACATTTTAAGATTATAAGGCTGAACGGCATGAAATGCCTTCAGTCTACAGAGATATCTTCCAGTATTTCACTGATGCAATCGGGAGATCACAATAATTAACCCTGAAAAAGCCAAAGCAAAGCAAACACTAGCAGATTACTGCACAGCATACAGTATAAATACTGCACTGCAAACATCAAAAGAGAGAGATCGACTTCGAATGTTACTTAGCTGTTCTATAATGATTTGATCAGCTGTGGTTTGAAATTTAGTTAGTTTTTTTCTCCCATAAAGACTTATTATGCGTTCTCTGTCGCCATCTTGTGGCGGAACGTCAACTGTCTTTGCTCTGCTCAGTATGACAGGTAAACGCGCTGAATCTCCGAAATTATAAATATTTAAAATAAGCACAATCCTTATGAAAAAACGGCATAGTTGCAATCTAAACAACTACATTCTGGCCTGAAAAAGCCTCAAAAGTACATTATGTTGTCCAACAGCAGCAATATTTGTCAAACTGTAGTGAGTTTATTGATCTGCTGTCACCCTATGTAGGCGGAGTAATACACAAGAGTGAAGAGGCGGTACGAGTGCTGATATTGCAGAATATCGCACGGCTATCAGCCAATCAGATTTGAAAACCAGACAGAACTGTTGTATAAATATACATATAATATTTGTTAAGAAAAAATAATATGAAAGCAGCTCAACTGCATTTTCAAGCACTTTTATCCAAAATCGAAGCACTTTTCAAACCTTGAAAACACTAGAATAAAATCCAAGCATTTTTAAGGGTTGCAGCACCCATAAGAACCTTGAATTGAATATAATGACGCGAGAAACAAAAAAAATCCACAAATTAGCTTTGAAGCTTTAAAATTCACTTAGTGTTTTTTTTTCTGATGAAATATGACTTGGACACATTTTATAAGGCTGATATAATCCTCCTGACATCCTCCTTGTATTTGTATAGAATGAACCGACAGATGGCGTCACGGTGGCGCAGTGGGTAGCACGATCACCTCACAGCAAGAAAGTCGCTGGTTCGAGCCTCGGCTGGGTCAGTTGGTGTGGGTTTCCTCCGGGTGCTCCGGTTTCTCCCAGTCCAGACACATGCGCTATAGGTGAATTGGGTAAGCTAAATTGTCTGTAGTGTATGAATGTGAATGAGAGTGTATGGGTGTTTCCCAGTGTTGGGTTGCAGCTGGAAGGGCATCTGCTGCGTAAAACATATGCTGGATAAGTTGGCGGTTCATTCCGCTGTGGCGACCACAGATTAATAAAGCGACTAAGCCGAAAAGAAAATGAATGAACAGACAGATTTTGATAAACTGGATCACAAGAAAGCAACGGTGAAGATTACTGGTTAAAGACTGATGAAATGCATGTTTTGTTAATGCCAAATATTTATTAATCTTCAATTTTAGTACAATTAATGAGTATGTGGAGGGAAACAACTACCTTTAGACATCGCTTAATGCCTGATTTGTTCTAAAATGAGCCGGCAATGATTTTGGCAATTACCAGAAAAGGCACCTAAACAGGTTTTTGACTCAATCTCCAGTTGTGTGGTTGGTTAGTTAGTCCTACACATGAAGTGTAAGCTGAACACTGCTGAGGGCAGATTGAACACACACACACTCATATAGATGTGAATATAACACTGTCATGTTTCCTGTGCTGAAAAACCTCAACCATTCAAAAAGCAAATGCAAAACAAACATTTACTTAACAGAAACATCTACACACACACACACACACACACACACACACAGAGAAGAAATCTCAATCCACCTCTACTGACGTATAAAAAGCACAACATTAGTGTTTGAAGTGATGAGTTCAACACGTCAATCCTACAAAACTTTCCTCTAGTGCCAAATGATCATATATATATATATTTATATTAGGGCTGCACAATATATGGTTTCAGCATCGATATCGCAATGTGTGTATCCGCAATAGTCCCATCGCAGGATGTCTGAATCATAGTTGACCAGGAGCCACAGAACACATTTTGTAGAGTCACTAGGGCTGGGCGATATGGCAAAAATACAATCTTAATATAATTATTTTCCATATTAAACGATAACGATATATATTTCGATATAAGTTGTTAATGCTTCCAGATTTAAAAGAGTACCCCAACAATGGAAATTAGAGGGTCCATTAAATGGCATAACATATTTTCAGCCGATAAATTTTCGGTGGGCGAAAATTCAGTACATCTCTAATATCAACACACTTTTAGATTTCCATTGTTGCATATTTCTGCTGTGTGATTGGCTCTTAGATCAATATAGAGTAAAAAAAAAGTCCAGAGCTTATCATTGCTATTGACGTAAATTTTATCGCGATTCGATATAATATTGTTTAACGCCCCAGCTCTAATAGTCACTGCTAAGTTTAACCATAATAGAGTGAAAGTTTTTAATTTGCATGTGTTTTAAGGCCTGTGACTGTCCATTTCAGGAGAGTTTCAAACATTTGGGCACAAAAATGATGATGTTTGGAGGTGTAACAAAGATTAATTGTATTTATTTTATACTATTTATGCAAAAAATGTGTTTTTCTTACTTAGATTTTTGTCTTGTTTCTAGTCGAACCATCTACATTTTAAAGCGATAAAATAAGACTATTTTACTTAGCCCATTGGCAGATAATTTTGCTTGTTTTAAGGAAAAGCTCTTAATTTTAAGGGTAAAAAGAAAACCATATTTTCACTTGATCTAAGAATTTTTAGATATTTGTACTAGAAAGGAGACAAAGCGGAGTAAGGAGAGCATTTTTGCATTGTGAGTATTCAATTCCTGTACCTGAATACTGCTATAGGCAAATAGAGCTATTCAAACCATCTTGTGAAACTGTATTCATATCACAATATTTATCGTAGAACAAAAAAATCTATATATTTTTTTAAATAACGCAATATCAGATTTTTCCAATATCGTGCAACCCCTTATATATATATATATATATATATATATATATATATATATATATATATATATAAACACTGAAAAACAGACGAGTGAATCCCTCAAAAAACATGTTGGTCATATTTCACCTCAAAAAAAACAACAAAAAAAACAGGATGCATTAAGGGCTCATTCACACAAAGACGACAACACGTCTTTGCTTCTAAAAATGCAGAACACAACGGTTCGAATTGGTTTGAAACTAACCGCAGCATAAGGGGGCGATCGCACCAAACAAGCTTTTCCGTTCTGCAAACTCGAGGCGCACCGCACTGCCTTTTTTTGTTGACAAGAAAAAAAAAAGAAGTGTGCTGTGGTTTTTATGTTGCTAGGCAACCGCTAAATCAGCTGCATATTGTAACTGCTGTTGATATTGTTATAATTGTAATATTTAATCATATTGTGATATTCACGATTTGTGAAGTCATACAGCTCTGGACAACTCGAAACATCAACCACAAGTCTCTCCTCCGTCTATAAAAGTTTCTGTAGTTGTCTTGACAACACAAACACTGCTGACTTTTTTCAACTGCAGGCGCACAGAGCACAATGTCAAAAATGCAAGGTATAGCAAGAGTGCACAAAACACTCACGGCCAATAGAAAACCATTAAAAAAGGCACCTCTCGATGCAAAAAGCACATTCGCTCTAATCAAGGCCTAAAGCACGAGGGTGCACACAGCCACTGAACGCCTGTAAACAGACATTTGTCCCGCAATGTTTGTCCCACCTCCGAGGTCTTCTGATTGGCTCACTGCTGTGGAACTGACAGTGATGAGCAGCTCTGCATGTGAAAGTTGAAGATCTTTTAACTTGACACAGCATCTAAAAAACATGGCGCTTGCGTCAAATTCCTTGAGATGTGAGCGTAATGATCACACAC
Organism: Danio jaintianensis; assembly: GCA_903798115.1. NCBI lineage: Eukaryota > Metazoa > Chordata > Actinopteri > Cypriniformes > Danionidae > Danio > Danio jaintianensis. The sequence goes on from CAIGQV010019082.1 coordinate 1,691,479, forward strand.
ATCTGTCAAGTGCATCTGCATTGAAAAACAATAGTAAAGTAGCGCATTGGAAAGCAAAAACACGTTCTGTGTGAACAGCCCCTAAGACTGCATTTTGACATTATTAACATTTTACTCCTAAATTGTCATTGTAAGATATTTTTTTAGGATTCCTTTATTATTGTTAAATCACATTATTATTGTTTACTGGATAGCTGTGTCTTTTTGGTCATTGAAACTGGCGATTAAGAACGATATTAATTTTAACATTAACAAACACAACTTTTAAATTTAATGACGTATTAGTAAACGTAAATATTTCAATATTTCCTGGAATATTATTATAAAATATTTTACTTACTAAACAGAACGGCAAAAAAGCTACCATGAACTAGCAATGTATGTTTATTAACTAATATCAACAAATATAATTAATAAATACTGTAACAAATGTATTGCTTAATGTTAAATAATGCGATGACAAATGTTATAGTCCGCGTGAAGCAGAAGTTGCGGAAACTTTTATTTCAGTATGTTGATGTACTTCTAACTGAAACGGAATATTGAGTAGGGGGCGGGGCTTTCTTTTTGCGCATCATTCCCTCATAGCAAACTAACGGTAAGAGAGGGTATTAATATACAGTTGCTATGGAAACCGTCATGGTTAATGTCATCAGAAGGACCAGTACTCCAAACGCAGAAGTAAATCCTCAGATTTGATTGAAGATTATCAAAACAAACCATTTTGTTCAGTGGATTAACTTGATTAATTTTTCACCTTAAGAATAACAGCGTTTTTTTTTGTACATGACAATTGTACGATTATTTAACTTGCTTTATGATGATATTTGTGTGAGAAATTGGGGAGAAATCATTGTTTAAATGCAAAAAATGTCAATGTATGAAATTTTCAGAATGAAAATAAAACATTTAATTATTTTCACACAAAAAAATAAATAAATAAATAAATAAATCGAAAAAGTGAAAAATATTTAATAATGAGAATTCGGCGGGAAAATGTTATTATTAGCATTGTTATTGTGGAAATCATTTCTTAATTGTCAAAATGCAAAAAAAATCTATATAAATGAAAACTTAAATCCTAATTATGAGAATTAATAAATTGAGGATTTCTTGATTTGGGGTTGAAACATGACCTAGACGTGTTTCTCCACAGGATCACTCAGATAAAGGCTGGTTTTACCCCCAAAAAATTTGTGCATGTGTGTATTTCAGCTTTACAGAAAGAGAAAAAGCACATTGAATTATAACCACCTTCAGGCTGTTAGCAGCAAAAGCATCATTAGATTGAATACAGCATTTGAGAGGTCACAATATGACCAAACACAACCACCTACACGCCACAAACTCACACTCACAACCGTGTTTACCATCACACGAGGATCATGGGGGCTGATTTCACCAGAAAACACACTTTAAGGCTTTATTATTAACTCTCAAAAATCACGACACAAAGATGCCTTGCTGCTTTACTTCCAATCGGATGAAAATATTGCTGGAATGTTTCGCATACGCTACCAGTCAAACGTTTGGAAACTTTTTACAATAAGGCTGCATTTATTCTAGGGATGCACAATATATCACGATAAATATCGTGATAATGGTATATGCAATATATGTATATGTATGTATAATGGTATATGCAATATATGTATCACAGACATGTGATAAAGTACATTTATTTCATGCATTGGTTGTTTATATAAATGCGACCAATCAGATGGGCCGTTGCTATCTTTAGCCCCGCCTCCCTAGTAGTTCTGCTATTGGCTGTGGCCCAAAGCTGACAAACACTAATGGACAATAAACACTAATGGAAACAGTAGGTTTTACAATAAAGGCTGATTTATATTTATGCGTCAAGCACAATCATATGGTCCGGCGCAGCCTTCGCACGGTCGCATAGCCCTCACTGTGGCTGACGTTATCGTTATCATGATAATGGTATATGCAATATACGTATCGCAGATGTGTGTGATAAATTACACCAATCAGATGGGCAATTACTATCTTTAGCCCCGCCTCCCCAGTAGTTGCTGTTCTGCTATTGGCTGGAGCAACCCAAACTTAAACCCATAGCTGAAAATAAACATTAATGGGTGGAGTCAAGACAATAGAGAAAAAATGACAACAGCCTATCAGAGTCTGACAATAAAACAATGTTTTTTAATCTGAATTAGATCTGAAAAATATAAATAAATTATTTAAAAACATAATAGCATTTTATCTGGGGAAATGTTATATCGAAAGAAATATCGTTATTGCAGTATTTAACGTCGCATATTTTTCCAGTATCATGCAGCTCTAATTTATTGACTAAAAAATACAGTAAAATGTGTGAAATGTTATTGCAACATTACAGAACTATTGTTTTATTGAATGTTGTTTATATTGAAATATTATATAGTTATATAGTAAATATTATATAGTAATATATATATTATATAATAAGACGCTGAATTTTAAGCATGATTAGTCTTTAGTGTCACATAATACTTCAAATATTCTAGTATCATGATCTGCTCATGAAGAAACATTTATTATTGTTGTCGTCAGTTTGGGAAACGTACTAATAAAGTACTAATAAAAATCTATGTTTATTCATTACGCTAAATTGTTCAAGAGTGAAAGTAATTACATTTATAATGTTCAATAAGCTATTATGTTGAACTTTGTGTTGATCTTAAAAGTAAAATGTATTACAGTTTCCACGATAGTATGAAACAAGACAAAATGTTTTCAGCTCTGACACTTGTATGAATCGTTATTAGTGAATTTGCACCAATAACAACTGATCATAATGCAGCAGCAAGTCGTCACATAATGCTGCGGTCACACTAGAGTTTGAGCATGAAAAAGTCTGTCGTACGGCGCGGGATTAGACATCTAAAAAAAAGCAAGCGATTGGTTCATATTTTACATTTCTGTCCAGAGAGGTCATGTTTTGATCTTCAATTGGTCTCATGCAGGTCAGAGTTCACCTAGCTTGAACTTTGCAACGCAGTGAACTGTGAAACTTGTCGCACAAACTTGTGTTTCCGGTCTGCCGCATTCACGTGCGTATGAATGGAAGTCTATGGGGAGAAAAGTCTAGTGTGACCGCAGCTTTATAATGATTTCTGAAGGATCATGTGACACTAAAGTCTGGTGTAATGTTGAAAATTCAGCTTTGAGTCACAGAAATAAATTACATTTCAAACTACATCCAATAAGAAGGCAATTATTTAAAATTGTAATAATATTTCACAGTTTTTACTGTATTTTTCTCAAACAAATGCAGCCTTGGTGAGCAGAATTACAAAAAAATCCAAACTTTTGACTGGTAGTGTCTATTCAAACCCAAATAGAATTAAAAACGTAGTGAACCAAAGCATATTCAATTATTTATTTACATTTCCAAGAGGAAAAAGCATAATATGTGTACACAAACATTAAATTTGGTCAGTCACATTATGAACACATCAATATTTCACATTTTAAAAAGACTTCACGCTACATGTTCACTCTACAAGGCGCTTCAAAACTGCCGAAAAGCTGAATAATGAGTCTAGACACACAGACCGCAGCATTAACACTCGCATGTCCTCCGTTGATAAGGCTAAATAAACCAGTGTTTCCCAACCCTGTTCCTGAAGGCAGACCAAGAGTACACATTTTCAACTTCTCCCTATCAAAACACACCTGAATCAACTCATCAGAACATTAGAAGAGACTCCAAAACCTGAAGATAAGGGAGAATATGTACTGTTGGTGTGCCTTCAGGAAAAGTATTGGGAAACACTGAAATAAACACATCTACAGTAAGGCACAGCGGGGACGTTTGACTCGAGCCCCTCTATGCTTTTATCCGCATTTGTTTTGAGCTTGTGCAAGACCCTGAGGAACCGTCCAGGAATGCCTAATAGAAAACCGAGTTCTCACACAACATGAACAAAATAAACTGATGGCGGATAAATGTGGTGCATGATGGGAAATCAGCCCCCCCTCTGAGCCTGTTTTACTGTGTGCCGCTGGTTTGGGCTGTGTATGACAGCTTGCGTGATGAAAGCACCAGCCCGCACCAGGACAGAGAGAGAGAAAGAGAGGGAAAATAGAGGAAACCGGAGAGGAAAGGGTGACCAAAAAAGTCCAGTCCAATCAGATTCTTCATCGCGATCACATGATCTCGCAGCACGAGTTCTGCTTTCTTGCCTAGAACGTAAAGAAAACAAACACTGCATCAGATTAAAAAGTGCATGTTGACACTATTATTTTTGTATCAGATCGAAAAGTGCATTTTAAGACATTCCCTGAATTTCCAAAGTGGTTGATGGATGGATTTGAGGGCACTACAGTGGTTTCATCACTTTTTTGAGATTATTTTTGTTTAAAGGGCACCTATGATGAAAATCCTCTTTTGTGAGCTGTTTGGACAGAACTGTGTGTAGGTATAGTGTGTCCACAGTCATATTGGGGTGATAGAAACACAACAAGTCTCTTTTTTAAAATTTCCTGACGTTAAAATATGGGATCCAAATCCCTCCCATTTTGAGGCCGACCGCAACTTGACGTAGGAGTGCAGTTTCCCCAGCCACTGAATTGATTGACAGCTGCGTATTAACATGTCTCCATAGTAACGCATATAATCATATCCACAAGACAGGACGTGCGCAAAGCAACCGGGAATAAACGATCTCTTCAGCTCTGTGTTCAGCAGCACCTCAAGAATGAGTTTTACAAGTTTAAAACGTTTCTAAAACAGTGCATGTTTGTAATAAAGACAGTAAAATCGCTTCGTAATTCTTCACCACAGCCACATAGTGTCGGTAAAATTATAAAAGACGACTCTTCAATCCCGGTTCATGGACTTGAACAAAAACAGTGCAAAGCTAAACGTGTGTGTGTGTGAGTGAACTTTATAACAACGTTGTGTGTGACTCATCGTTGCAGAAAGGCTTGAATTAACTCCACAACAAATACATCAAATAACCGTTGGTAAAGTTCTTACTGTAGTAAGGGAGATCTGCTTCATTCTTGTCTGATACTGTGCTGTTTATGCGTGAGACGTAGCAGAAGAAGCTACCACCACAGCAACGACAAACGGCAGTAGATCGCGAGCTCACAAACGCATTTAAATCCGTAAACAAAGTGGCACGTGTCGCATTTTTAATGTGGTTTTAGACATGATATGAGAATACAAAGAGTTAACCAGATACAGTACAAGCAATTACAAGTAACAAAACACAATTAAATACATAATTTGCAAGCTAGAGAAAACAAGGAGGCAACCATTTTAATCGCACTTAAGTTACTTACACTTGAAGTAAACTGTAAAGTTCCTGTCAAGCTTTGACAAAGTCCCATACATCAGTAGTCTTTTCTGATCCTTCCTTTAACAAACGGCCGACGAATCCCCGTTGTAAGCATGTAGATTGCTGAAGCACTCGTCAGAAGAATGACGGGAACACAGCACAAGGCTGAGGCGATAATGCTGAGGTATTTTTGCAAAAATAAACTTCAACTACTGACTCTTCACAGCCTCATCAGGGAAAATAACACTAACTTTCCCTCACACTTCAGAGCACAGCGTCTACGCGACTTGATTCACCCGGGATCTGCTACAGTGTTTGTCTTCCTCTTTTTCTTTCTACAGTGTTTGTGGGCGGGGCCGGGGGTTTAAATTTTCCCATGTCTGCGCGCGCAACAAACGGGCAGGGCTTGAGTTCCGTGTCACGCCCGCACGGCTAAAGACTTGTTTCCCCGGCGATTCATTTGAACCACTCTGAGTCGACTCTTTTATAGATGAATCAATAGTTTTAAACACGGTGCACTTTCAGATTTAAGCCTTAGCTGGATATTTCACTTCACTTACAGCTGTGTTACACACTGCATGGAAGGTCATTTTCAAAAACCCATAATAGGGGCTCTTTAATAACTCAATTCTGATAACTGATTTCTTTTATCTCAGTAGCAGGTCCTAATTTTTTTTTTGTTCAGAGATTTTCAGATTTATAGATTTTTTTTTTTTTTGGACAAACGAAAAAAAATGTTTGTTTTTTTTCCCCATATCCCGTTCATTTTCATTTCCAAATACCAGAATTGTAAATTTTGTTTTCACATACCTTTGTATCATGTCCAGATTTTTTTTTGATAGATAATGATTAAGTCACAAAATCGTGTTTCAATAATATGTAGGGAACCTTCATTTCTTTAATAAGGTAAAAGTTGATTGGGGTCATATATACCCCAAGTTCAAATGAACAGTTAAAGAGACCCTATTATGGGTTTTTGAATCTAATGTAATGTATTTTTTTATTTAATGCCATGTCAGCAACCAAGGCTATTTTCATGGCAAGAACATTTCAATAATAAATATACAATTAAAAATCAACAAACAAATTAATTCATCAATTAAATAAGATTTTTAGCGCTAATACATGATAAAAATTCTACAATTTTTCCTGTCACTTTGTTAAAAATGTCCTTAAGAGTTCATTTCCTAAAAAAGCCTTCTGGAATCATTAAAGCAGGACAGTCCAGTAAAATATGTTTTACTGTGAGAGGAATTGTGCAGTACAAACATTGAGTAGGGTCTTCACCTTTGAGTAAAAAACCACGGGTTAATCTTGTGTGTCCAATACGAAATCACTTGATCAAATCTAGTCTTAAAATGCCTTAAAATTCTGTTTGAGATTTCAGGTTGTATTTCATACAGTTTATTATTTTTCAATGCATCCCACTCCTCTTGCCACTTATTTAAAATGTTAACATTGATAAAAGGTCTCATCTCTGAAGGAGGAATTTGGCTATGGGATTTTGAAAATGAGCTTCCATGCAGTGTGTAACACAGCTCTGAGTGAATGAAAACATCCAGCTGAGGTTTAAATCTGAAAGTGCACCGTGTTTAAAACTATTGATTCTTTAAGAAAAGAGTCGACTCAGAGTCGAATGAATGATTCGTGTTTAGTTCAATTCTTTTGCCTGCACGCGTCAACATCGATACGTGACATCGCCAAATATGAAGGGCCGTAAAACTGAACATGCCTTTCCCTTTAAACACTAGCGGAGCACAGGGCATCATGGGATTGATCATGACGCAAAGATTACTATCACTGAGAGACGGCCAGAGAGGCTGTGGGGAATAAAGGGTTAAAGTTCATTTTCACAACAATACCACAGTATATCTTGTGCTGTGTTTGTTCCTTTCATTTTTCTGATGATTAATACAGTAACCTACGCTGCAACAAGATTCGCCAGCCGTTTGTTACTAAAGGAAGGATCAGCAAAGACTATTAATGTATGGGACTTTGTCAGTAACTGTTACACAGTTTATATGTACCAGTTTCTTCTTCCTCCAGATCCTGTAAGTGTTTATCCTTCCTACACAAGCTGTGTGATTAAAATTGTTGCCTCGTTTTCTGTAGTTTGCAATTGTGTTTGCAATGTTCATTTAATTGTGTGTTGTAACTTGTAATCGCTCCGCGCTGCTTGTGATCTCGTATCTATTATAGATCAGTGCTTGTAATGCATCTCTCAGTTTAAATCTATTTGGGGCTATTCACATAATATCATCTCCAAAACCATGTTGAAAACGCGACGCGTGCTTCTTCCTTTACAGATTTAAATGCGTTTCTCAGCGTCTGACTCCCTGCCATTTGTCGTTGCTATGGCCACCATCAGCTGTTCCTACACACGTGTGGCGCGGTCAATTCTCAAAATAGTTCAACTTTTGCCACTGTCTGGATTAATACTGAATGTGTGTCGTTGTTATTACTTGGGGTTAGGGTTAAGAATAGAGTATATGCTGGTGTTTAACTGCATTGCTTTAATGCACCCCTGCATTGGGCTCTCACATATGCTCTCTGTATTCTGGCTACTTCATAACCATGGTGGGCATTTCTTTGTGTCTCACGCTGAACCCAGTCGACCAATCACAACAGACTGGGTCATCGGACCAATCAGCGCAGATTAGCATCGCGCTAAGGAGGGTTTTGAGAGCAAATGAATCGCTGAACGAATCATATGAGAGTCGTTGGGATAATTAGGTAAAAATAAATGCATATTATAAGGCAATGAAAGGGTTGTTTTTGACCTTGCATGCACATCAGCCTGTTGTTGGAGACCCCCAAAACCAAAATATGACCTTTTATAATGCATAATAGGGGTTCTTTAAGTATAAATTACAAACATAAAAAAAGACTCTGATTGAGAAAATATATAGGTTTACGGATAGAAGACTGAGTATGAATGTGAAGCATGTAAATGGACTGACCGTTTTATAAAAGGCTTTAGACTGGTTTCCCAGATGCTCGGATTTCTGAACTAAATCATCCAGTTTCTCTCCTCTCTCCAGCAATGACTCCATTGTGTTGTGCTGGAGGAACAGATCAAATACAAATGGAAATCTGTTACAAGAATCTAAGACAGCACACTCATTCATACAGAGTATCACTGATTTTAACCACCAAAAAAGTCTTGAGTTCACTTCATTGTTTGCTCACCAAAATAATTTTGGTTTCATCCAGTTCTGCCTGCACTTTGGTCATGGCGTCAGCCTCACGTGGATTCTGCCGGACAGGAAATAAACTCATTCAACTTGTCAACTTCATTAACATTGACTACAATACAAATTTGTATTCTTTTAAAGGGATAGTTCACCCAAAAATGAAAATTCTGCCATTATTTACTCTCCTTCCCTTCTTCCAAACCTGAGTTTTTTCTTCTTCTTTTGAACGCAAAGGAAGATATTTCAAAAAATGCTGAAAACCAGTAACCATTGACATCGATAGTATTTGTTTTTCCTACTATGGAAATCAATGGTACGGAGCCCCTAAAGTGACGTGCAAAAAACAACAACAATAATAATAATGAAGACTTACATATCGCATATGCATGACATAAGTATCATCTGTGGATGACATAGACGTAAATATCGCATGCGCGCCACATGCATATCACGTGAGCATGACAGACATACATATCGCGTGCGCACAACATAGACATACATATTGCATGCGCACGACATGCATATCACTCGAGCATGACAGACATACATATCGTGTGCGCACAACATAGACATACATATCGTGTGCGCACAACATAGACATACATATCGCGTGCGCACAACAGACATACATATCGTGTGCATGCAACAGACATACATATCGCATGCACACAACATAGACATATATAGTGTGCACGCAACATAGACATACATATCGCGTGTGCACAACATAGACATACATATCATGTGCACGCAACATGCGTATCATGTGCACACAACATATACATATCGTGTGCGCACAACATAGACATGCATATGCGAGCACAAGACATAGACATACATACTGCATTTGCACGACATAGACATACGTACTGTGTGCGTACAACATAGACATACATATCCGTGCACAAGACATAGACATACATATCGCGTGCACACGGTGTAGACATAAATATCGCCTGCGCACGACATTTGCATTGTGCGCACAACATAGACATACATATCACGTGCACACAACATAGACATACATATCGCGTGCCCACAACATAGACATATATATACGTGCGCACGAAATACGTATCATGTGCGCATGACAGACATACATATTGCATGTGCACGACATACGTATCATGTGCGCACGACATAGACATACATGTGCGCACGACATGCGTATCATGTGAGCATGACAGACATACATATTGCGTGTGCACAACATAGACATAAAATCGGGTGCGCACGACAGACATACATATCACATGCGCACAACATAGACATACATATCACATGCACACAACATAGACATA
>CAIGQV010019082.1:1701274-1726997 GCA_903798115.1 Danio jaintianensis
TATCACGTGCGCACAACATAGACATACATATCGCGTTTGCATGACATGCGTATCACGTGCGCACAACATAGACATACATAGAAATACATTTGCACAACATACATAGTGTGCGCACGACATACATATCGAATGTGCACCACATATGTATCGCGTGCGCACACAAAAGTCTTCATTATTAGTTTTTTTAGTTACATTATTATTATTTACAATGGTTACAGGTTTTCAGCATTCTTCAAAATATCTTCTTTTGTGTTCAACAGAATAAAAAAACTCTGTGAATTCTCAGTAAACAGTGAATACATTTTTGTTTTTGGGTGAACCCCCTTATTAACACTCCAGGGTTTTTCTAATGAGTATTTCAATGAGTGTCCTATAAAGAGTTAATAAACTGTTTTGTGGGCCCTTGAACACCAATAGTGACTGATCTGCACTAACTTCCTGGTCATGATAACTCACCTGGTATCGAGCCAGATGACTGTCCAGTGCTGTGTACTGAATGGTCGCCGGTGACCCAGAAGGCCAGTCTATACTGTTGACCTGTCTGGAGAACTCATCCAGCACCTACAGACAACAGCCGTTTGAGAGAGAAAATAAATACATGTAATCTATTAAAAAGAAAAACTAATTTAAAACATATGACATCCTAATAGTATTTCGGTCATTTTGTTTTTTACTATTTTATGACACATTTTCGCTATTAAAAAACCCATTAACTTACTTCTATGACTTTAACTCAATACATTTCTACATTTCTGTTTATTAATAGCTATTAAGGTAGGTTTACGTATTGGATTGGATTAAGGATGTAGAATAACTTTATAAGTACTAGTAAACAGCCAATATCTTAATAATATGCAGGTAATACACCAAACACGTCCACTGAAGCATTTTTTCTTGAGCTGAGCCTTTGCTTTTTGCTGCTGTCAACGGTAGCGCCACATTTTTTACATTTGCGGTAGGTGCTTAGCAGGTGTTTTACGGTCACCGCTGAATGCTTGGATTTTTTTTCAGCCAATGCAAATTAAAAAACGTCCAATCACAGTGGTGAAGGGGTGGGACAATACCACACAATACTCTCAATAAATAATCTGCTAAAGACTTTCAACTTGTAACAGTACAGCAGGGATATTCTCTATCATAGCAACTGACTAAAAAAAACACTGCGCTGCGTTTCCCTCTAGTAGTAAGAGGCTGCTGCTGGAAGGGATACATATGCGGCCGGTAGTTAACAAGAATTATTTATAATTTTTATTAAACTACCCATTAACTGTATTTTAATAACGTCTACCCCAACCCTCACAGTAATGTAACAGTAACTATAATGAGAATTATTTATATTGTTTATTAAATGACCCATTAAATTGTATTTTATTAATGTCTACCCCCACCCCGACCCTAAACCCAACCCCCACAGTAATGTAAAAAATATTAATTATTGTTGTTCAGTGTAAAAAAAATTCTGCTACACTGACATGTGCTGTATCCCATCTAGACTTTAGTTAGAGGGGCTGACTGTAGTATTGGTAACCTACACTCACCGGCCACTTTATTAGGTACACCTTACTAGTACTGGGTTGGACCCCCTTTTGCCTTCAGGACTGCCTTAATCCTTCATGGCATAGATTCAACAAGGTACTGTAAATATTCCTTAGAGATTTTGGTTCATATTGACATGATAGCATCACACAGTTGCTGCAGATTTGTCGGCTGCACATCCATGATGCGAATCTCCCGTTCCACCACATCCCAAAGGTGCTCTCTTTGATTGAGATCTGGTGACTGTGGAGGCCATTTGAGTACAGTGAACTCATTGTCATGTTCAAGAACCAGTCTGAGATGATTCGCGCTTTATGACATGGTGCGTTATCCTGCTGGAAGTAGCCATCAGAAGATGGGTACACTGTGGTCATAAAGGGATGGACACGGTCAGCAACAATACTCAGGTAGGCTGTGGTGTTGACACGATGCTCAATTGGTACTAATGGGCCCAAAGTGTGCCAAGAAAACATCCCCCACACCATTACACCATCACCAGCCTGAACCGTTGATACAAGGCAGGATGGATCCATGCTTTCATGTTGTTGACGCCAAATTCTGACCCTACCATGCGAATGTCGCAGCAGAAATCGAGACTCATCAGACCAGACAACGTTTCTCCAATCTTCTATTGTCCAATTTTGGTGAGCCTGTGCGAATTGTAGCCTCAGTTTCCTGTTCTTAGCTGACAGGAGTGGCACCCGGTGTGGTCTTCTGCTGCTGTAGCCCATCCGCCTTAAGGTTGGACGTGTTGTGTGTTCAGAGATGCTCTTCTGCAGACCTCAGTTGTAACGAGTGGTTATTTGAGTTACTGTTGCCTTTCTATCAGCTCGTCTGGCCATTCTCCTCTGACTTCTGGCATCAACAAGGCATTTGTGCCCACAGAACTGCCACTCACTGGATATTTTCTATTTTTCGGACCATTCTCTGTAAACCCTAGAGATGGTTGTGCGTGAAAATCCCAGTAGATCAGCAGTTTCTGAAATACTCAGACCAGCCCGTCTGGCACCAACAACCATGCCACGTTCAAAGTCACTTAAATCACCTTTCTTCCCCATTCTGATGCTCGGTTTGAACTGCAGCAGATCGTCTTGACCATGTCTACATGCCTAAATGCATTGAGTTGCTGCCATGTGATTGGCTGATTAGAAATTTGCGTTAACGAGCAGTTGGACAGGTGTACCTAATAAAGTGGCCGACGATTATTCACATTAACCCTTCTTCGCAAAAGTCCAAAACCACCTCAAGCAAGCAGAAAATCTTTTTTGTGAACTAAGGGATTTTTATTTAAAATTTCCCATTTCTATCACTTGTTTGTCATGTGGAACTTACACAGAATGCACATTAACACAGGGTGATGGAAACACAGCTATAGATGAGCCAGAAAGTCATTTAGAGGGGGCTAGTTCACACAAAAATCATGATTTGCTCACACTCAAGTGGTTGCAAACTTTTATGAACTTCTTTATTTTGTTGAACACAAAAAAAGATATTCGTAAAAATCCACTGAGATGCATTTACATTTAGCAGACGCTTTTGTCCAAAGCGACTTACAACTGAGGAGGCATTCAGCGATTCAACAAGAAGAGTGCATCCATAGTAGGAACAAAAAAACTAAAAATACTGTTAAATAATGTCTGTTTTTATAATTTTATAACTGTTAATATTTTTTGTGTGTTCAACAGAAGAAAGAAACTCGGACAGGTTTGGTAAAACTGATTAAATGACGGCAGAATTTTCAGTTTTGGGTGAACCATCCCCTTTAAAGTCTTAAATCCTCAAGGTAGATAGCTAGATAAAAATGTGATAGCATGATAACTACAGATAGAATGTTGTCTAACTTATGTATCTTGCTGGTGTTATTGTATTAAACAGTAATGATAGTGTCAACATGACGCACCTTGTCCAGTAAAGTGAAGCAGACTCGGGAGGGATATTCACTGTCTGCGATCACAACACCACCCAGATTGTCATTCCGCACGTACACGTGACACAAGTACTCTAACAAGGAGAGAAAAAACACACACAAATGAATAATTAATCCAAACCCAATCACTTAACTGTATGAATACTTCAAATCTCTTAAGTACATAAAAAAACTGGGATAATATAAGGATAGTATAATATTAACTAAATAAAATGCAGCATCAGTATAATTAAAAAGAGTTTATTTTCATTAGTGATTATTTAATCTACTCTAAGTTTTTAACAGCAGATGGTGCTCTAGGCTAGTTTTTAACAGCAGACGGTGTTCTAGGCTAGTTTTTTTTATAGCAGAAGGCACTCTAGGCTAGTTTTTACCAGTAGATGGTGTTCTAGGCTAGTTTTTTACAGCAGAAGGCACTCTAGGCTAGTTTTTAACAGCAGACGGCGCTCTAGTCTAGTTTTTAACAGCAGACGGCGCTCTAGTCTAGTTTTTAACAGCAGACAGTGTTCTAGGCTAGTTTTTAAACAGCAGACGGCGCTCTAGGCTAGTTTTTAACAGCAGACGGTGTTCTAGGCTAGTTTTTTTTACAGCAGAAGGCGCTCTAGTCTAGTTTTTAACAGCAGACGGTGTTCTAGGCTATTTTTTTTACAGCAGAAGGCGCTCTAGGCTAGTTTTTTACTGCAGACGGCGCTCTAGGCTAGTTTTTAACAGCAGATGGCACTCTAGGCTAGTTTTTTAACAGCAGATGATGCTCTAGGCTAGTTTTTAAACAGAAGATAATGCTATAGGCTAGTTTATAAAAGCAGACGGCGATCTAGGCTAGATTTTAAACAGAATATGATGCTATAGGCTAGTTTATAAAATCAGACGGCGCTCTAGGGTAGTTTTTAAAAAGTAGACAGCATTCTATGCTTGTTTTTTTAACAGATGTCGCTCTAGGCTAGTATTTTTTTTTTACAGCAAACGGCACTCTAGGCTAGTTTGTAAACAGCAGACGGCGCTCTAGGCTAGTTTGTAAACAGCAGACGGCGCTCTAGGCTAGTTTGTAAACAGCAGACAACTCTACAGCTCTTGCTCAGAATCCATTCAAAAAAAGAATAGTGATGCATGTTGAAAATATCAGATCTGATTTCTCAAACAATTTTTTGCCCACAGCTCTACTTTTCTGAACATTAAACGTCTCATGACCATTGCTGTCTTTAGAGGATAAGAGAGCTCTTGGATGTCATCTAAAATATCTTAATTTGTGTTCTGAAGTTAGATGAAGGTCTTCAGGGTTTGGAACAACAGGAGTAATTAATAATAGAATTTTCATTTTTGGGTTAGCTAACCAATGCATTCAGCATTCAGTAGGTGCATTCTGCAGTACACTTTAACCACATTTAATCAAACATGCTTTCTCAGTGACAAAGAACTTTAATGTTTCTTTACAAACTATACATTGCCAATAAAAAAGTTATTAATACACAAAAAATTTGCTAAAGTGTACTCTTTTTACAATAAGCTGATTTTGTGGTGATCAGTAATTGCACAGTAAACCTAATAACCAGTCTTTCATCCTCCACAAGCAACAAGTAAACTCAACAGCTCCAATCAGGTCAGTTTTGTCATGACTTCACCTTGATAATGTTATCACCAACCTTGTTCTTTGACAGAAGCACGACTTCCTAATGCTGAACGCTCAACGATCAGGGCGCTGGTGAACGTCATAAACTCCTGTACACTGGAAAACAAAAGCAGATTACAGCGATCGTCTAAATCTGTAGTATCTGCATAAGACTACAGTGAAATACGAAAGAGACATTCTAGATGTTGTACCTGGATCTCTGGAAGAAACTGAACGATGACAGATCATACGCCGCCTTCAGCAGGTTGGCCTTCGTTGAGCCTTTATGCAAGACACTGAGACTGTAGAGCTTCATAGTGTTTCTGGGCAAGACCTGCAATAATGCATTTATAATGAGCATGACGCTTTTTTATAGAGTAATTATAGTTATCATGAATCCTATGGATGATTAAGATCTGTTTAAGTATCACGAACGATTCATCATTATTCTAAAAAATAATGCTAAAGTATGTCATTTTTCGCCATAAATTGTATTTATGTCGCTATTTATAAATTGCAGAATAACAAAATATCGCAAATTACATTATTCCAATGTCATGCAGCCCTAGCACGCACCACAAAAGCAGCAGAGCTTTTATTATGCCACAGTCCACCACTTTGAAAATTAAAGTATGTCATTTTCACCACTAGAGGGCACGTATTCACAACAAACAAAGGCGTACGTGGTATGACTGCACAATATATCATTTCAGCATCAATATGGCAATGTGATCATTCGCAATAGTCACATCACAGGATATGTAATGTAGAGTCTGGATTATAATTTATCCTTTGCATGTGTTTTAATGCCTGTGACTGTATGAAAAACTGTCCTTTAAAAGCTTTCAGGCCTAATAAATTGCACCGTTTGTAATAACTTTAATAATGATTCATTTGATTTCATAATTTTTAAAATGGAGACAATATTTTACAATTGATTATTCAAATACTGTACCTGAATACTGTTAGACTCCTCAGAAAAACAATAAAGCACTGTTTATTTCATTTGTATATTTGCTTTATTGAATTTATCTATGCGCATAGATTTATTATATTTATATACAAAATCATCCCAATCAATCTACAATTACAATTTTTTTTACAAATAGAGATATTCAAGTCATCTGGTGAAATTGTATTCATATCGCTATATATAAATTGCAGAATAACAAAATATCGCAAAGTTAGATTATTCCAATATAGTGCAGCCCTAGCACGCACCACAAAAGCAGCAGAGCTTTTATTATGCCACAGTCCAGCACTTTACGCTCATCATCTCATGATCATGTTTATCAGACTAAATACATATTAGACTTCTGTTATAATGCTGCTCTGTGCAGTCTAATAAACGCACAACATATTAAAGCCTCACTGCCATTTCCGTTCTCTAGAAAAACAAACTGGAAATCAAGGGAATCATTAACATGCTTATTAAAACGACTTATTTCTCTGGATTTGAACATTCTTAGAAACATTTGAGATAAAGAACATAAATCAGTAAAATATATAACACTGTTCCAGTAGTTTTGGGATATTTTAATGAAAAAAATAAAACAATGTGCGTTAAATTCTGCTTAGTTTTTAAGTTAAGTGATTATTCATATCTAGCAAATGAATAACCCCGAGCGACTTACACTGCGCTTCTTATTTGAAAAGTCCTGAGCTAACCTTAGTCTTATTTCATTCATTCATTCATTTTCTTTTCAGCTTAGTCCCTTTATTAATCTGGGGTCGCCACAGCGGAATGAACCGCCAACTTATCCAGCATATGTTTTATGCAGCGGATGCCCTTCCAGCTGCAACCCATCACTGGGAAACACCCATACACTCCCATTCACACACATACACTACAGACAATTTTAGCTTACCCAATTCACCTATAGCGCATGTCTTTGGACTGTGGGGGAAACCGGAGCACCCGGAGGAAACCCACGCAAACACAGGGAGAACATGCAAACTCCACACAGAAATGCCAACTGACCCAGCCGAGGCTCGAACCAGCGACCCTTCTTGCTGTGAGGCGACAGCGCTACCCACTGCGCCACCGAGTCGCCCCCTTAGTCTTATTTATTTTATTTTATTTTTATTATATATTACTGCCAAAAAAAACTATGATCATTCAAATGTGATCCAGTTTATCAAAACACAAGACAAGATAGCAGTCATTTAGCTCAAATTTGATTCCATTAAAGTCTTGAAAAGCTTGTGAGGTTTAAACTGAGCAAAGTTGTTTTCCCAAAGTAAAACTGAAACTAAAGGCAACAAGGTCAAAAGGCAGTAGGGCTGGGCGATATGGCAAAAATGCAATCTCGATAATTATTTTCCATATTGAACGATAACGACATATATTTCGATATATAGTTGTTGATGCTTCCAGATTTAAAAGAGTACCCCAACAACGACTGAAGCCACAAAAATTAGAGGGTCCATTGAATGGCATAACATATTTTCGGCCGAAATAAAATTCGGTACGTCTCTAATATCAACAAACTTTTGTGTTGATATTACACAATCGTGGTCTGGTGGTTAGAGAGTTGGACTTGTAAGCAGAAGGTTGTGGGTTTGAATCTCAGTGCCAGCAGACAATGACTGAAGTGTCCTTGAGCAAGACACCTTACCCCCGTTTGCTCTGCAGTGATAATTGGCCTCTGCATAATACTTGTAAGTCGCTTTGGATAAAAGCGTCAACTAAATGTAAATGTACTTTTAGATTTCCATTGTTGCACATTTCTGCTGTGTGATTGGCTCTTAGATCAATATAGTTAAAAAAAAACTCCAGAGCTTATCATTGTTATTGACGTAAATTTTATCGTGATTCGATATAATATCGTTTATCGGCCTAAAAGGCAGCATATCAAAATATTACAATTCATTTTTAACACATACGTTAGTTCATCAAATTGTTTCATGTTGTTTTTTATGTTTATGCCTAGAAGTCGCATTTGGATTTTTATATCTCAAGCTCTTATGTTACTTTGATTATACACACATGTATGAACGAGTTCAAATTGTGCTGAAATTAACACGCTACTATGTTAAACTAGAATAATTACAACTGAAACGTCATATATAAAATAGAGAAATGTGCTCTCTACTAAAACTAAAAGCAAAAATGAAATCAACAACAACTAAACTGAAACTAGCAAATGTGAAAACGATATTAAAATAACCCATGGAAAGAATGCTAATATACTAACCTTGGAAGCGTCAACCTTTAGTTACCAGCCCATGTATTTAATTAACCACTACACCACACCCATATATAACATATATATAATAAATGAGCACATGAAGTGGCTCTGGAAAGGATCCCAAGACGTGGAAACATTGTAGGAAATCATAAAGAGGTTGAAAATGAAGTGTTATTTCTGTTACAATGATTCAATGCAGTTCAACAGGCTGATGATGAATAACAGCTGCTTAGCACCGAGCTAGCTCTAAAACACCCCGATGTCTCCACAACAATCTTTACGAATTTTAATCATAGCTTAACAGTTTCAGCAACGTTAAATGAAACATTATATACATAAGCGAGCAAATGTCATTCTCACCTGCTTCTGTGTAAAACAGCCAAGACTGAAGCTAATCCGCTAACAGCTAATCTAACCAGATCAGAATAACTTTTATTTTGTTTTAACCGACAGCGACGTTTCTGCCGTGCTGTTAATTAATATTTTGTATGATATATTATAATTTCACTGACATTCCGGATAGTCCACGTTCAACTGAAGGTATTTAATCAGCTCACAACTATCCGAGGATTTTTTTTCAGAAACTTGCTAGCTGGCAGAAAGCGGCATTTCATAATAAAAGCTCCTCATAACACACCCATGTGAAGCACACAAGATGATGACGTGCCCAGAACAAAAGTCTCAAGTTCATGTGGACGAAAGCGGAGATGGAGAAAGTAAAAGTTCCTAATCCACATTCATTCTACTTGAAAATTAAATTACATTAACCATGCTGGAATTTAATCTACTTTTGTGCTGGTTCATGTCTATGAAAGGCAACATAGAGCAAATAAATTCCCTATATTTGCATAAAAATATGTATTATGGTTTTTTATTAGGCTGCATTTTCCTTAAGTAGCTAATATCAAGCATATGGAAGCCCGTTTTCGCCACTGAATACTAATAAAAAAGTGTTATTGCGACTTTTAATCTCAGAATTGTGAGATGTCTACCCGAAATTGTGAGATATAAAGTTTCGTGACTCAATTACTCGCATTTTCGGGTTTACATCTCACAGTTCTGAGGAAAACAGTAGCAATAACCTTTTTTTGTTTTTTATTTAGTGGCGGGAACGTATAGGAGGCTAATTAATTTACTTAGATTTGGTTTGTTTGCATTTACCCATGCAAGTTAATGTAGCCTACTTTTGTTTTATTTGCTTGATTGAATATATCTGAGAAATTAAGTCTGGCTGTTTACAACATACTTGCCAACACTCCCGTTTTTCCCGGGAGTCTCCCACATTTCACACTCATCTCCCACCACCCTCCGTTTAATTATTTCTCCCGAAAAATTCCCCTAATAAACTTTTACTTTAATTGCACTTATATGATGGCTTAACTCTTTCCCTGCTATTAGTGGAATTGTCTTGTTTTTTACTATTCTGGCTTCCATTACAGGTTTGCACAAACCAATATGCAATGCAATGCAATATGCAATATTTTGAAAATGTTAGTAAACTATGATGGCATTCCCATTAACTGATGTTGTGCAACTAAAACACCATTTTCTTCTCTCGCAATATGTCTACAAATAAACAGCCATATAATATTTAAAGAACGATACACTACCTGACAAAATGTCTTGTCGCTATTCAAGGTTTATGAACAACAAGCTTGGAGGACTGCATCCATACATCTCTGCAATGACTCAAATCACTTATTAATAAAGTCATCTGGAATGGCAAAGAAAGCGTTCTTGCAGGACACCCAGAGTTCATCAAGATACTTTGGATTCATCTTCAATGCCTCCTCCTTCATCTTACCCCAGACATGCTCAATAATGTTCATGTCTGGTGACTGGGCTGGCCAATCCTGGAGCACCTTGACCTTCTTTGCTTTCAGGAACTTTGATGTGGAGGCTGAAGTATGAGAAGGAGCGCTATCCTGCTGGAGAATTTGCCCTCTCCTGTGGTTTGTAATGTAATGGGCAGCACAAATGTCTTGATACCTCAGGCTGTTGATGTTGCCATCCACTCTGCAGATCTCTCGCACGCCCCCATACTGAATGTAACCCCAAACCATGATTTTTCCTTCACCAAACTTGACTGATTTCTGAGAGAATCTTGGGTCCATGCGGGTTCCAGTAGGTCTTCTGCAGTATTTGTGATGATTGGGATGCAGTTCAACAGATGATTCATGGGAAAAATCGACCTTCTGACACTTTTCCAAATGATCAACTAGAAGTCAAGTTATTATTTGTTGCTCTTAAACTGGGATCCACGACAAGACTTTTGTCAGGTAGTGTATATGCCAGGTGTAAAAAACAAAAAACCATCAGACATTCATCAGCATATAAATGTTAAAAAAAACTAAAGTTACTGGATGAAATGTTGAAAAAGTTAATATTGACTAGTTTTATGCTTGCTTTTTTGTATTCTGGCATTGAATGAGCAAATCCATGAAGAAAAAACAAACATTGCTTCAGATCAACTTTAAATTGTGCCTTTCAGAATTATAAAAAAAATGAAATGAATATGTGGTTTGTATTTGTAACCAAGAGAAATGGCAACAAACTGACACTAATAATAAATATGACCCTTTTTTAAACCTAAAACTTCATTCATTCATTCATTTTCTTTTCGGCTTAGTCTGTTTATTAATCTGGGGTCGCCACAGCGGAATGAACCGCCAACTTATCCAGCATATGTTTTATGCAGCGGATGCAGCTGCAACCCATCACTGGGAAACACCCATACACTCCCATTCACACACATACACTACGGACAATTTTAGCTTACCCAATTCACCTATAGCGCATGTCTTTGGACTTGTGGGGGAAACCGGAGCACCCGGAGGAAACCTACGCAAACACAGGGAGAACATGCAAACTCCACACAGAAACGCCAGCTGACCCAGCCGAGGCTCAAACCAGCAACCTTCTTGCTGTGAGGCGACAGCGTTACCCACTGCGCCACCGCTCCGCCCCAAACCTAAAACTTGAGTTAGAATATTGATTTCTTTTTTAACAGTGTTATCATATATTTATGATTATATATACATCGCTCAGCATATATAAGTACACCCCTCACACATCTATCTTTTAAATTCATATTTTTAATAGGAAGCTTTACAATATTATATTTGTGCATATATATTAAATTACTCAGTACTGAAGCCAAATCTGGAGCTTATCTAACAAAACAACTTACGATAACGGTCCAAAAACTAGTACAGCCAAATGTATATGTTATAGAAAAATATTAAATACAAATTTAAAAAAGAGGAAAAATCAAGAGAAGCAAAAAAAATTGAAAAATTTTGTTGAAATTTTGTAAGTTTGTTTTATATTTTGCTTGAATTTAATTGTATTATCTTTCAATTTCTACAACTGTTTGGTGACTAAAATATTATTTCAATAAATATATCTGTTTAATAAATCTGTTTTGTTTAAATGCACCAAAATATATTGCCTATATTCGCTGAGAAATGGAGAAAAATATTCATTTTCAAAATGGGGTGTACTCAATTATGCTGAGCAAACACACGGCTCACAGGTGAACACCAGAATGAACTTAGAAATATTTCATTTCAGATCATATAAATCACTCAATAATTCATCAACAATATTTTTGTGACATTTTTCGCATCTGAAAGGGGATTTCAAACTTGATCAGTGTTTCTGCAGTTTTTTTCTCATTTCAGGATCTCTGAGAAATAAATAATGTATAACGCAGCAGCTTGGTTTGTCAACTGCTTTTCAGCTTTCGCTATTGGTCAATGCCAAAGTTATTTTTGAAGCCTTGCATGGGTTGGTGTTTAATTCCAAGGAATGTTATAATGCTGACACCCTGCTTTGTGTTTCTTAATGAGCCAATTTTACTGTTATGATAAAAACAAAATAAAAGTCTGACCCTAAAAATGTTAACTTTTCTACGGCACTTCAATTATTTACATTATTTTATTAAATGGATGTACTTTGGCGAATTATAATTTATTTCCTGTGATTGACAAGCTGTTATTCGAAATACTACATGTATAAAACAGAACATTGTAAAAATTGTAGTTTTACTAGTGGTTTTATATATATATATAAAGGAATTTTTCACAGTATTTCCTATAATATTTTTTTTTATGGAGAAATTCTTATTTGTTTTATTTGGGCTACAATGAAAGCAGTTTTTAATTAAAAAAATTTTTTATTGTCGTCATTATACAATGATTTGTCTACCTATCTTGCCTAATTAAGCTAGTTAAGCCTTTTAATGTCACTTTAAGCTGAATACTAGTATCTTGAATAATATCTAGTCAAATATTATGTGCTGTCATCACAGCAAAGATAAAAGAAATCAGTTATTAGAAATGAGTTATTCAAACTATTATGTTTAGAAATGTGTTGAAAAAAAATCTTCTTTCCGTTAATCAGAAATTGGTGAAAAAAATATACAGGAGGGGCTAATAATTCAGGAGGGCTACTAATTCTGACTTTAACTGTACATGCCTACAGGGGTGTAGCGGACATTTTAAACGTGGGGGGGACAGCTGAATGGGATCCAAAAGTTTACGTTCATATAATTATTAATCACCTGTTCTAAATGGTCTGTCTCTAAAAGTGAGGGGGACGTATCCCCCCCCCCGGTTGCAACACCCCTGCATGCCTATACAAGCTGGTATACAGTAGTCAACCTAAAACCAAAACAATACCCATTCTTGTCTTAGGACATCTTTGATTAACGTTTTTTTGAGCTACAACAATGTTGACTACTCATGAAGGTGTATTTGTAACTACTATTTATTTGTTGGACTACTTTTACTTTTGTCACACACCAAAATGCATTCAACAGACTTCTATGACATTGTATTACTGGACAGGACAAATAAAAACGCGATTCAGGTGTTTAGAAGTATAAGTTTTTAGAGTATACTTTATTGTGTTTGACCTGCAAACTTATCTAAACCTGATAAACTTCCAGCAAACACAGAACGAAAACAGTGAAACATTATAATACACGCGCTCATAAATAAACCGCGGTGGTCTTGACCGTCACCGCGTTGTTCTGAATCGCGGCCGGCTTGACCTTTGTCTTCTTTGCTCCATAACCCTGCTAAAAACAAAGGAAAACATCACAACATTCCAACAAACAGGCATACAGTTACCATGTTTTCTATTTTAAACTATAGTAAACTAAAGCTTGAAACTATAGTTTAAAATAGACGATGAGTGGGCCACGCTGCTCCCACCCATCATAACCCAGGCAGCAGGTCCCAACACCGGCCTCCCATGTTTCCCTGAGGGTCCTCAGAGCCCCGTGTAGCACCCTGCCTAGCGTGCACGGGCCGTCTCGCCTTAGAGAGTACACGAGCTAACCTAACCGGGCGCCAGTCCGTGCCGGTTACACCGGAATGTTGCTTGGCGGCACATTTCGAGCAACAAACATGCAATATTATTCACGATATTGCGTTTATGTACGCAAACCACAAAGAACTACAGCACAGACAGGCCGAGTGAAGCTTCACGAAGCGGCTTTTTGAGATTGGTATGGCTCCACTCGTACCGTCGGTATTGATCTCACCTTGGTCAAGTACAAACAGCAACACCCAGAGAACTGACGAAACTGACACAGAACTGAAGAGATTTATGAGAATGCAGATCAAATGTTTAGAATGCGACGTCACTGGCTGAGAATGCACTACCTCATGGTGATACAGACTGCAGGTGGTCCGCTGCTCCGATACGTCAACGCGGCCGCCATCTTAATCCGGTCATCAGCGCGCTATAAGCAGACGCAACTGAGCGGAGGAGCTGCCGTTTTCTCTGATGTTTTTAAAATACAATAACGCTTATATTTATTAACAGATTCTAATTTTATGGTGTGAAAAAACTCCAGTTACCTGGAAGTAAGAAAGCTCAAACTTGTAACGTACATTTTATGTTATAAAGAGAGTATTAAGTACAAAAGAATGTATTCCCTGCTGAAAAAACCAGCATATGCTGGTAAGGTATGTTTTGATGCTGGTATGTTGGTCTTGCTTGTTTCAATGCTGGTTTTGCTGGTCTCAATGCTGGTCCTGCTGGTCTCAATGCTGGTTTTGCTGGTCTCAATGCTGGTCAGGAGCAGCACTGAGACCAGCAAAACCAGCATTGAGACCAGCACTGAAACCAGCAGGACCAGCATTGAGACCAGCAAGACCAGCATTGAGACCAGCAAAACCAGCATTGAGACCAGCAAGACCAGCATCAAAACATACCTTACCAGCATATGCTGGTTTTTTCAGCAGGGTTATCAATAAATGTATCTCCTTTATCAAAAGTAGTGGTGGGATCCTCTTTTTTATGTGAATCACACATTATTATAATAGTAAAAATTCTATACAATATTGCAGACTAAAATAGTACATTATATGTGAAAATATTCATTAATAAAAGCAAATAGAATATGAAATAGTATGTGTGCTATGTATAATTATAACTATAATTCGAGTATGAATAATACTAATACACCATTGCGTACACCATTGGCTAAAAGCAACATGTATAAAAGGTCATTTATTCCATTGGCAGTGACTGTTTTGCAGAATAGTGTGCACATAGGTGTGAAAATACAAAGATATATATATATATAGACTTATATATTTAGGTCCAGGTGGAGTAATATGTGTTTTAAACATATGTAAGTGTATGTATGCTGTATTGTATGTTATGCCAGTGTCAAAAATGAATTTCAGAAATCAGAACCAATGTGCAGACAATAAAGTAAATTAAAAGTAAAGTAAATTATCATAACAGTAGTGGAATTACAACAAACGAAAATATAGGCAGATAAATATTATGCAGCAGAATATAGACAATAACAAATAACATGCAGGTAGCAAATTGTATAATATTAATAATAACAATTATATAATATGTTAGGGCTGCACGGTGGCGCAGTGGGTAGCACGTTCGCCTCACAGCAAGAAGGTCGCTGGTTCGAGCCTCGGCTGGGTCAGTTGGCGTTTCTGTGTGGAGTTTGCATGTTCTCCCCGTGTTGGTGTGGGTTTCCTCCGGGTGCAAAACATGTGGTATAGGTGAATTGGGTAGGCTGAATTGTCCATAGTGTATGTGTGTGAATGAGTGTGTATGGGTGTTTCCCAGTGATTGGTTGCTGCTGGAAGGGCATCCGCTGCCTAAAACCTATGCTGGATAAGTTGACGGTTCATTCCGCTGTGGCGACCCCAGATTAATAAAGGGACTAAGCCGAAAAGAAAATGAATAAATGAAACCCACGCAAACATGGGGAGAACATGCAAACTCCACACAAAAACGCCAACTGACCCAGCCGAGACTCAAACCAGCAACCTTCTTGCTGTGAGGCGAACGTGCTACCCACTGCGCCACCGTGCAGCCCGAAAGAATAATATGTTATATAATAATATGATAATATAATACATCAATCAATGTATCAGTTATTAAATGTAAACCCTTTAAACACAAAGTTTGTGTGTTTGGTAATGTGGTGCATCATTATTTTGTGGAAGATAGACGTGTGCGTGTGCAAGATGCATCATCTAGATGCACTGGGACGCATTGTAAGTGCAGTTTGCAGGCAGGTTTCTTGAAGTGTCTTGGAGATTCTTCAGTTCTTCAGAATTATCTGATCTCTGCGTGGAGGATTGGCTGCTGTCAAACTCCTTTTGCAAACAAAAATCACACTGCATTATTACAATTAATAGCAAAGTGAAATGTAAACTGATATTTCCTAATGACATACTACAAGATAGAAACAACTGACTTAATTTTAGCTGATGAAAATACTAGTGTTCTAATACACTCGCTGGCCACTTTATTAGGTACACCTTACTTTTACCAGGTTGGACCCCCTTTTGCCTTCGGAACTGCCTTAATCCTTAGTGCATAGATTCAACAATGTCCTGGAAATATTCCTCAGAGATTTTGGTCCATATGGACATAATAGCATCACACAGTAGCTGCAGATTTGTCTTCTGCACATCCATGATGTGAATCTCCCGTTCCACGTTGGCACAAGATGGCGCCAAACAGTCAAAAAAGCAAAGCTGACAGAAATGAAAACAGCTGATGGAGTATACACTAACCTGCGCATTATTCAGTCACAAGATGACGGTAAACTCTCAATAACGTAAAGCTGACAGAAACGAAAACAGCTGATGGAGTATACACTAACATGTGTATTATTGATTCACAAGATGGCTACAATGTAACATTTTAACCTTGGTTCTGACCAAAGGAAACACACTACAGCTGTGAAAACACCCTAAATGACCAAACTACCAAATAATACCTGTCATGAAAACAACCACATTTACCATCGGAAGGTGCCATAATCACTTATGTAGGTGAATTTTGCTAGCACAATTTAAAATAAAGTAATCTAACCTCAGCGCCGGGCGATGCGGTGGTGCAGTGGGTAGCACAATCGCCTCACAGCAAGAAGGTCGCTGGTTCGAGCCTCGGCTGGGTCAGTTGGCATTTCTGTGTGGAGTTTGCATGTTCTCACCTTATTGGTGTGGGTTTCCTCCGGTTGCTCCAGTTTCCCCCACAAGTCCAAAGACATGCGCTATAGATGAATTGGGTAAGCTAAATTGTCCATAGTGTATGGGTGTGAATGAGTGTGTATGGATGTTTCCCAGTGATGGGTTGCAGCTGGAAGGGCATCCGCTGCATAAAACATATGCTGGATAAGTTGGCGGTTCATTCCGCTGTGGCGACCCCTGATTAATAAAGGGACTAAGCCGAAAAGAAAATGAATGAATGAACTTCAGCGCCCGATAGCTCCGCCCCTTACGCTACGTAGAGTGCGTCAAGTGAACATTACAAACTTCTGTTTATCAGTTGAGTAAGTGCATTGTCCTGGTATATAAAGTGCACTTATTCTTTTTAAAATGATGTAAAGGGCGGCACGGTCGCCTCAAAGCAAGAAGGTCGCTGGTTCGAGTCCTGGCTGGGCCAGTTGGCATTTCTGTATGGAGTTTGCTTGTTCTCCCCGTGTTGGCGTGGGTTTCCTCCGGGTGCTCTGGTTTCCCCCACAGTCTAAACACAAGCGCTATAGGTGAACTGAATAAACTAAATTGGCCGTAGTGTATGAGTGTGTGTGTGATTGTGAGAGTGTGAATGGGTGTTTCCCAGTACTAGGTTGCGGCTAGAAGGGCATCCGCTGCATAAAACATATGCCGGAATAGTTGGCGGTTCATTCAGCTGTGGCGACCTTTGAAATAGAGACTAAGTCAAAGGAAAATGAATGAATGAAAAAGAACTAACAAAATGATATTGAGACATTTTATTAGAAAAAAAGTGCACATTATAATATTTGCACAAGCACGTAACTTGAGGACAGAAACAGTCAGCATTTGCCACCTTTTAATACAAAACAAAATCTTGTGAACAGGATTCTTGAATTAAATAAGATATAATATTTTCATGATCAACGATTTATGGATAGTTCACCCAAAAACTCGCCATTTACTAAAGCGGTTCTAAACGTTTATCAATTTCTTTCTTCTGTTGAACAAAACAAGATATTTTCCCATCAACATAATGCTTATTTCTTCAAAATATCTTCTTTTTTTGGTCAACAGAAGAAAGAAACTTCCTTTTAAACAAGTAGAGACGAGTAAATGTTCATTATAAATTTTATAAATTTTCATTTTTTGATTGAACTATCCCCTTAAGAGCCTTAAAGCTTTAAAAGGGCTTTAATAATCCACATATTTCCATATGTTTCTTCTCTAATCTTCATCTATTGTGTGCTCAAAGTTAAAGCTCTCCTGTTCAAACCAGTCATACCAGGACTCAGTTGTTGACCCCAGTGTTGTTGTTGTGGTGGGTTCAGGTGTGGTTGTGGTTGTTGAAGTCATTTCTGTGGTTGTGCTGCTTTTCATCCTCTCCATCCGCAGTTTTCTCATGCGCATCAGTCGTATGCGGTGCAAACGTTCGTTCTGGGAGCCCCCGGCGGCCCCTGTGCTCCCACCATTGACCATGTTGTTGGTGTTTCGTGGGACGTTGTTAACCAGTCTTGGTTTCTTTCCGCTTTGAGCCATGATTTGCTGGATACGAGCCCAGTTAGATTTGGTCAAAGTGAAACTGCAGGGTGTAGCGTTGGCATCGTAGCCAACAATGCAAAGACGCGTCTGAGAGGAGTAACCATCCGCTCGCGCAGTTACGCGATACTCGCCCGGGTTGAGAAGACGCCAGTAATCCCCAGTGGAAGCTTTAGGAAAAATAAAGGTTTGGATTAAAATGATATACCACACTTAAAAATGTGTGTTAATGAACAGTATTTTGTGATTCATTTTCGGTTTATTTACGGTTGTGAATTGCATTATGGGATGTTGATCTCTGCTCTGTCGATTTTTGATGTTGAAAATTCAACTCTACAGTTTAACAAAGTGACTTTTATTTGCATTTTAGTAGTTTGAAATAATATAATGTTTAAGAAATAATAAATAGTCTTTCAAGAGTTCACACTTAGCTGATGATTGATTATAAAGCGTGTTTGGCATGCTGTCCCAGGAGAGAGCCCTGAGCTCATAAGATCCTCGAGCCCAGGGCGAGAGGGGAGTCTGAGCTCAGGTAGATCTCGAAACTCCCCTGCCGAAGTAGCTAATGAACGGATAGTGATTGCTCTTGAGAGATAACTACTTACTAGAAGCACGTCTATGGTGCTGATTTGGATTAGTCAATTAACTTAAGTTGCAAGTTTTTTGGCGGTGGGAGGAAACCGGGGGACCCGGGGGAAACCCACATGAACACAGAGAGAACATGTAAACTCCACACAGAAACGTTGGCTGGCTTGGTAAGGACTATAACCAGTGACATTCTTGCTGTGAGGCAACAGTGCTAACCACTGGGCCACCCATCTAAGAAGGAGTAGGGGTGGAAGGGGGCATTCTTCAAAACGAAGATGGCTGTGACATGGAACTTAGGTTATTTATAGTGACTTAGGAATCGTCTGATTGGTGAATCATGAATTGGGTAATGAATGACCAGCTGTGTTCAATCACAAGCACGTGCTCCTCTCGAAATTAGTTTATAAATAAACTTCACGTAAAATGACAGAAAATGTACTGGCAGTTTATTACTAGGTTTTTGTGGCGTAATATACAACACCAACCAAGAGGATATATCCCTTTAAACTATTAAAAATGTTCGTAAAAGTGACCTTTTTCAACTTGGCGAGGTTAAAAGTTGTTGGAAGAAAGATCAAGATCCCATAATGCAATTCAAATAATAAATTAATGGAGAAAAGGACTTAAAATAGAAACATGAATCACAAAATACGGAAAACTGCAAATTTTTACAGTGTATTTTTTTACATAGGAACAGCAAAATCCCAATAAAGCATAAATTCTTCAACATTCTTCAAAATATCTTCTTTTGTGTTCAACAGAAAAAGAAACTCATAAAAGTTTGGAACCACTTGAGGGCGAGTAAATAGTTTACTATTTAAAAAAGGGATAAAGGGATAGTAAATAGAACTATCCCTTTAAGCCATTTGTGCACAAGAAATGATAATGTTTGTAGCTTAAAAAAGGGAGTAAATCTGTTGTCTTAAAATTATTAAGTAAATTAACTATGTACATAAATATAAAAATTAAGTCGACTAAACAGTTACTGTTACAAGTTACTACAGGTTTACTCACTTATTTTAAGTAAAGCAATTAGTCGCTTTTTACAGTATATAGTCTAAACAATTATATCCAATTAATATTTAAGCAAAGTCAACTAATCACATTTTTATTCTTGGGAGAATTATCCATTTAATACAGTGGTTCTCAATTCCGGTCCTCAGCACCCCCCTGCACATTTTGTATGTCTCTCTTATCTGACACACAAGGATCAGTCACTTATCCATTCAAGTGATGTAAAATGATAATTTTCATGATTTAAAAACATATTTGCATAGTGACAACCGGGAAAACTCCCGATCAAAGATATATGTACATATGTGTATGTATCTATTATTCCTGATGGCCAGTGCTCCACTGCATCTTGGTCCCACATTCATTTCAAAGGAGCGCTACCCTGTACCAAAATGGCAGCTCTACTGACGCATTCCATCCAATAGACAACAATAGCGTAGGCGACATCTAAAGTAAATATCTATGCCTACTAAGTAGTAGGCAATTGCAGACGCAACCTAGATAAATCCATTTTATTTAAATTGTTTCAGAGCAAAAATCTGACAAACAAAAAAAAAAACACTACTTAAGGATACTTTGGCTCCAAAATTATAATTATTAATTGTACATTTTAATCTTTATACTTATAAGTTGTATCAATTTGCTTAAAGGAAGTTTTAATAATTAAAAAAAATATTATAATTTAGTATGACAATGTATCATTTTTGTATGTATTTTGCAAAAATAAATAAATAAATAAATAAATAAATAAATAAATAAATAAATAAATATGTATATATATAAACTTCAAATTACAAAAAAATAATGTCAGTATTACAAGATAAAAAGTTGCAAAAGTTCTTTTTTAGTGTTTTAATCTGAAGACTTCCATATAAACGATTCCTTTAGGATCTGTTACCTGTTTTGACGTCATGTTTAATTCCCTCCACTGACACTGTGGCATTTGCTAGAAGATTCCCATCAACGTCTCTCACAACCCCTTTAATGCCTCGATGCACCTGCAGGTCAGAAGGAAAACTTTTTTTTGTGGCATTCAACATTGTGTATCCTGACTATAAACAGATTCAGAGTGCATTTATCAAATTTCAGTGACAGAAATAGGAGCTGTATTTGTTTTGTGACCTGCTCGATGAAAGCCAGCAGAGCCTCGCGGTTGTTTTCCCACTCCGACGCTAATTCACTCTCATGGGGAAACTTATCGCACCCAAGAAAGATGGAAATCTCGAAGCAGTTGGTGTGCAGGTAGCTGAAGTCGTTCATGCCTAAAGCAACACAGACAAATACAATTGCAAAAGATAAGAGGAGATTTACGGTTTTTTTCCCTCAATTTCTGTTTAATGGAGAGATTTTTTATAAACATAATAGTTTTAATGAATCATTTCTAATAACTGATTTCTTTTATCTTTGCCATGATGACAGCACATAATATTTGACTAGATATTTTGACATTTAAAGGCTTAACTAGGTTAATTAGGTTCTGTAGACAATCGAAAACAAATATTGCTTAAGGGGGCTAATAATATTTACCTTAAAATGGTTTTAAAAAATGAAAAACAGCTTTTATTCTAGCCTAAATAAAACAAATAAGACTTTCTCCAGAAGAAAAAATAATATAGGAAATACTGTGAAAAATTCCTTGCTCTGTTAAACATCATTTGGGAAATATTTGCTTTCTTTGAATATAATTTTTTGTCATCAATAGGCCCATACAGATTCAAAGCCCACAGCAATCCACAGATTTTTGAGCCAATCCTTTTTTTCAATTTTCAATCCTTATTTATTTACTTATTTAAATGTGTACAAATATAGAATTATTCGGTTTTTATATTAATTTCGGTGTCATTATTGAATAATATGGAAATGTTAGAATAAAATGGAAATGTTTGGATAATTGGTGGCACGGTGGCTCAGTGGTTAGCACTGTCGCCTCACAGCAAGAAGGTCGCTGGGTCGAGTCCCGGCTGGTCAGTTGGCATTTCTGTGTGGAGTTTGCATGTTCTCCCCGTGTTGGCGTGGGTTTCCTCCGGGTGCTCCGGTTTCCCCCACAGTCCAAATACATGCGTTATAGGTGAATTGGATGAACTAAATTGGCTGTAGTGCGTGAGTGTGAAAGTGTATGGTTGTTTCCCAGTACTGGGTTGCGGCTGGAGAGGCATCCGCTGCGTTTTTTTTCCATCACTAGGCTCATACAGAATCAAAGAGCAGAGAAATTTGCAGATTTGTGAGCCAATCATTCAGTCTTATTTATTTACTTATGTAAGTGCATACAATTATTCAGTTTTTATATTAATTTCAGTATTATTATTGAATAATATGGAAAGTTTAGATAATTTATATAAAACACAGCTTGTAAAGTAATATTTTCTGTCTTTTAGAGGATGAATTAGCCTGTATGAGAAACCTGCTGTCACTTTGTTTACCAAACAAGTCTTTCTCATTGTATTTTTGATTGTAAACCGTATTAAAAGGCTTGTTAGGCTTTCAGCTCCTTAACACTCAAAACATTGATTTTGCTGCTTGTTCAAACTACTTATTTAAAATGAGCTGATTCAACCCAATTCTGTCCCTATCCCTATAATTTTATCCTGTTTTTTGGGGAGACAACTTAATTGTTTTATGCTCAATCCACTTAAATTTGTTAAGTTAAATCCATTGATAATGTTGTCCCAACATGAGTCGTTTGTGCTTGTTCTGCTTGTTCAAACTACTTATTTAAAATGAGCTGAAACAACACAATTCTTCAGTTTTTTAGGAGACAACTTAATGATTTTATGTTCAACCCACTTTAATTAGTTACGTTAACTTAATGGATTTGTGTTGGGACAACATGAATGAATTGTGCGGAACCCTGCATTTGTAACAGTGTACACTCAAAAAAATATTTTGCTGTTTGTTTAAACTAACATTACATATTTAAAAATGAGCTGAAACAACAAAATTCTTGAGATTTGTTTGGGACAACTTAATTGTATTATGTTCAATCCACTTAAATTTGTTAAGTTAACTTAATGGATTTGGGTTGGGACAACTTGAATGAATTGTGTGGAATCCTGCATTTTTTTACAGTGTATACTAATGGGAAATGGTGTAATATGTAAGTACCCAGCTAACGGAGAACATCTGCAGAACTTTGGATAACATTCTGGGAAGGTTATCACAGAACAGTGCCGATAACAGAACATTAGTCTAAAATTATATGATTATGTTATCAATAGGGATGGCTGACTTGAAACTTACGTTTCGACAGTGTCAAGATCCCGAAGCGCAAGTGATTCGAAACACTGTACTGAAGCATGATTCGAAACACCAGGTCAGGTGACTAAAGCAATTCAAAGCATCGGTCTTTTCAGAAGCATTTCGAGACCTGGCGAATCTGCATTTGACCGACAGGGTCGGAAAAAAAACTCTATCTCAAATAGCCTAGTGGACTGTGCGTGTGCACAGAGTAACTATGCTGCAAATGGTCCGAGTTTGAATCCTGACTTGTACAAGTACTCAGAAATTATGGCTTGATGTATTTTATTAATGTCACCTTTTTATGACCAAAACAAGACATATTTATTCACAAAGTGTTCATTCGGATGTCAGACCAATGTTAAAACAAAATACGTTACAAGAACAGAGCATTTAAAAACTAACATCTATAGCTGCATCTCCCTGGATTCAAACCCATTTTCTCCGCATGCTAGCCAGGAACTCTCACCGCTTCACTAAATCTCTACAACGTGAGGTTAATACCTCAATTAGCGTAACTGTTTCTATGCTAAAGCTGTTCCAGAACAATACATAAAAAATGACCACTAGGTGTCGCTGTAGAGACGGGTTTCGAAACGTTTCGAAGCTTCGACACATTTGCTTCGACGCTTTCAGTGTTTCATGAAGCCTCGCTTTGCCCACCAATAGTTATCAAAACATTATTAATTCACTTTGTTTTCTGCAATATTTCACCTGGAAGTTCATCGAATAACACTTTTCAGAATGTTTTTCATGTTTGCAAACTGGACCGTTCCCTTAAAGTCACAGTATTTAATTTTCTCCACTAGAGGGCATATATTCTCAACAAACAAAGGCGTGTTTTGAATCATGGGAGTTGTGGTCTTCATTACGGGACTCCTGTGGAAACCATGTTGATGGATGAGCTAAAATATTCAGCTCTTATTATCATGCTAGTATGAAGCAGAGTCTTTCCACACTAAAATACAAAATTTTCTTATGCGTTTTTTTCGTATTCATATCCAAAACATTTGTCACGTACGCAAACACGTACGAGTCTCATTGCTCTGCAGTTTTTTACAGTGCATAAATCTGCATATTTTTACAAAATTCTGCACAGAAATAGCAATAAAAATCCGCAGATTCTGTCCAGCCATTACTTACTGCCCACAACCGGTTTCCAGCTGGCGCGGTTGATGATGCCCTGTCCACCGGTGATGTCGTCGGTGTGGCAGGACCCGCGGTGGTTTTCCGTCAAGGTGAGGTGACTGTGCGCGTACGTCATGGCGAGCCACCGGAACAGGTTTTCATCCGCCGTTTCTCGGAGAGCGCCTTCGTTCTGCCGCTGAATCCTGGCCCAGGTCTCCTCGTTCATGTTGTGGTACTCCTGCACCAGCTGACCAACCCGTCCATCCGCGCTCGTGGCCCGCGGGGGACGCTGCATGTCGAACGGGTACGCCACCATCTTCTCTCCGCCCTGCAGATTCGCGCCCAAAACAAACGGCGTCCTCTCCATCCAGCTCATGATCGCTTTAGTCTCAGTCGCCACCTGAGGACAGATTTGTTTCGTAAATTAAACTCTGACAGATAAAAGTATGGACGATTTTCCGTGACTGCAAGTAAATTGTCCATACATGAAGTCCTCCATGTCTACTAAACAGGAAATACGAAATTTACGAGATATCAGTTTTGGTTTGTTATTTTCTCTGTACTTTGGCCTTTATTTTGTTGCAAATTTAGTTTTGTTTAAGGTGGAAAATATGCGAATACAGAACCAAAACTGTAGAAAATATAGAAATTAATAAAGTTAGGTTTTCTTTCTAATATACAAGAAGATATTTAACAGAAAGCTGGAAACCAGTAACCATTGACTTCCACTCTATTTGTTTTTTTCTACTATGGAAATCAATGGTTACAGGTTTTCAGCTTTCTTCAAATGATTTGCTTTCTGTGTTCAACAGAAGAAGAAAAAACGTAATGTTTTGGACCACTTGAGGGTAAGGAATTTTTCCTTTTTGGCTGAACTATCCTTTTAACATGACACTAGCATATTAGTATATTGGGGGGAAAAATTATAGAGTCCCTAAGAAGAAACATTGGTGGCAGTTGAAAACATTTGACAGATTTCCACCAGAAACTGAACAGATGTTCACTCACAAAATGTTTTGTATTCTATCATAAAATCTTTGCATTCACTCACTGAAACTATTGCGCTATTTTGTAAAGCTATTGTTTTATATTGCAATATAATTTTGTGCTCACATAACCATAACAATCTTTCTTTCTCAAAAAGAGGATATTTTGAAGAATGTTGGAAAACAGTTTTTTTTCCCCAACTATGAATGTGAGCGTCTGCTGGTTTCATCAATGTTTACCAGTTTCCAACATTCTTCAAAATATCTTCTTTTGTTATGAATAGAAGAAAAAACATCTCAGGTTTGGAACCACTTGAGCGTGAGCACATTGTCAACTAACTTACATCCCAAACTAAATCATGGCAACCCAGTTCAAAATGAAAATTCTGTCATCATTTACTCACCCTCCTTTTCTTCCAAACCGGTTTGAGCTTCTTTCTTTCTTTCTTTCTTTCTTTCTTTCTTTCTTTCTTTCTTTC
>CAIGQV010019082.1:1752982-1764728 GCA_903798115.1 Danio jaintianensis
CACACACATCACATCCACACGTCACCAACACACACCATAAATGCACACACATGACAAACACACACACGACAAACACACGTCACAAACAGAAACACATATCGCAAACACACACGTTGCAAACACACACACGTCGCTAACACACACACATAAACACACACACACGTCAGAAACAAATACACACATCACAAACACAAAATCACACAAAGGTTGAAAATTAAAATCTACAACAAATCTAAAATTAAGATCAAACTCTAAAATACATAATAAAAAGAAACTGATATATGACCAATATTAAACAAAACAAAAGAAAAATTAGTGGCAGCACGGTGGCGCAGTGGGTAGCACAATTGCCTCACAGCAAGAAGGTTGCTGGTTCGAGCCTCGGGTGGGTCAGTTGGCATTTCTGTGTGGAGTTTGCATGTTCTCCCCGTGTTGGCGTGGGTTTCCTCCGGGTGCTCTGGTTTCCCCCACAAGTCCAAAGACATGCGCTATAGGTGAATTGGGTAAGCTAAATTGTCCGTAGTGTATGTGTGTGAATGAGTGTGTATGGATGTTTCCCAGTACTGGGTTGCAGCTGGAAGGACATCCGCTGCGTAAAACATATGCTGGATAAGTTGGCGGTTCATACTGCTGTGGCGACCCCAGATTAATAAAGGGACTAAGCCGAAAAGAAAATGAATGAATGAATGAGAAAAATGACAATCATATAACATGTTTATTATTTTAAAAACATTTTAATTAAAATTAAAAAATTTCAATTTATAAACTTCAAATTAAATATATATCTATATATATATATTTTTATTTTTTTTATTAAAAGCTAGTTCAAAAAATGACAAAAGCTCACAAAATGAGTTACTTAAAAATGAATGTAAAATAAATATGAAACCTGTATTTTTTTTTAAAATAATTAACAAGACAAAAACGCATAACATTACTAAAATTCATTCATTCATTCATTCATTCATTTTCTTTTCGGCTTAGTCCCTTTATTAATCTGGGGTTGCCACAGCGGAATGAACCGCCAACTTATCCAACATATGTTTTACGCAGCGGATGCCCTTCCAGCTGCAACCCATCACTGGGAAACATCCATACACACTCATTAACACACATACACGGACAATTTAGCTCACCCAATTCACCTATAGCGCATGTCTTTGGACTGTGGGGGAAACCGGAGCACCCGGAGGAAAACCACGCCAACACGGGGAGAACATGCAAACTCCACACAGAAACGCCAACTGACCCAGCTGAGGCTCGAACCAGCAACCTTCTTGCTGTGAGGCGAACTTGCTAATAAATCTTAAATTAAAAAATTTCAAATATAAAACATTTGGGTAAACAATTGCTTTGAATAACTTTGGAAATGTGATCAAGATGGTGATATCATTATTATTATAATTATTATTATAGTCACATCTCCAATTTAAACCTTATAAATCATTTTCAAGTATAAACATGTCAACATCACAACATTTAGACTTAAACTTCCTTTACAAATGTTTATTTTCTACATTAAATCACTGAAAAGCCTCTGTAGAGCAAAATCTCTGCAGTAAAAGACCAAAAATTGGGATATCGACCACATTTCAGTGGACAAACAACTGATTTATCCTTGAGCCAAACACACGGGACGAAACCAGCACAAGTGAGCTTTCATTCAAACTAATGGAAAACAAAAACGGCTTTGTGATTGCCAACACAATGGCCCAGCCGATCAGCGTCTCAGAACACACAACAACAACATCAGCTTGTGTTAAAAATGCAGTGATGTTTGTCTCATACAAGTACATCCTACAGAGACCTTCACACTGACAACTATCTGCTCTGACAAAACCACAGAAAGATGCTGATTAAAGGAGATGTGGGAAAAAACAGTGACACAAAAATATTTTGAGCTCTCTACAAATACAGCAACAGCCATTCAGGGCACAGAATGTGACCCATGTGACCGCTGACAGATGACAAGAATAAACAACAAGTCTAAAGAGTGTCACCATTGAGGACGCCATTCATTTTTCAATTGCTAAACACTATTTCACCCATATTTGGATCATTTTTAGGAAATACTTACGCTTTCTATTAAAACCACTTTTCTCCATTTTATTTGAAGAAGAGAGACAAGATAGATACATTCATTCATTTTTCTTTGGCTTAGTCCCTCAT
Source organism: Danio jaintianensis (assembly GCA_903798115.1). Lineage (NCBI taxonomy): Eukaryota > Metazoa > Chordata > Actinopteri > Cypriniformes > Danionidae > Danio > Danio jaintianensis. The sequence continues at coordinate 1,755,152 of CAIGQV010019082.1, forward strand.
TTATCTGGGGTCGCCACAGCAGAATGAACCACCAACTATTCCAGCATATGTTTTATACAGCGGATGCCCTTCCAGCTGCATCCCAGTACTGGGAAACACCCATACACTCTCATTCACACACTCAAACACTACGGCCAATTTAGTTAATTCAATTCACCTACTGTTTAGCGCATGTGCTTGGTCTGTGGGGGAAACCGGAGCACCCGGAGGAAACCCACGCCAACACGGGGAGAACATACAAACTCCACACAGAAATGCAAACTGGCCCAGCCGGGACTCGAACCAGCAACCTTCTTGCTGTGAGGTGACAGTGCTAACCACTGAGCCACCATGCCACCCCATTATAGATAAATAATCATTCATTCACTGTCTTTTGGCTTAGTCCCTTTCTTATTCAGGGGTCGCCACAGCGATGCCCTTACGCAGCGGATGCCCTTCTAACTGCAACCAATCAATGGGAAACACCCACACACTCCCATTCACACACATACACTACGGACAATTTAGCTTACCCAATTCACCTATAGCGCATGTGTTTAGACTGTGGGGAAACCAATGCCAACATGGGGAGAACATGCAAACTCCACACAGAAATGCCAACTGGCCCAGCCGAGACTCGAACCAGCGACCTTCTTGCTGTGAGGCGACAGTGCTAACCACTGAGCCACCCCATTATAGATAAATAATCATCTTAAAATTATACAGTTTTATTTGTGATTATGAATTAGAATTAATAAGAACATTTTTAATCTCTTGTACTTTCCCAGGGTTAACTCTTTATTTGCTTATTTTAAAAAAGAGAGCAAAATGAACATCTACTGTATTGGCTGTTAATCATTTTTATTATTTTATTCATTTTGCCATAACAGCCATATTCATGACAAGGAATACATTTTAAAAATGATGATGTATTGATGTATTTTTTTGTATTATTTTGGAAGAATGCAGTAAACTTAGCAAAAGTAACATATTTAAAGAAATATTTATTTACAGCCATATTAACAGACATTCATTTTCTTCTCGGCTTAGTCCCTTTATTAATCTGGGGTCGCCACAGCGGAATGAACCGCCAACTTATCCAGCATATGTTTTACGCAGCGGATGCCCTTCCAGCTGCAACCTATCGCTGGGAAACATCCATACACACTCATTCACACACATACACTACGGACAATTTAGCTAAACCAATTCACCTATAGCGCATGTCTTTGGACTGTGGGGGAAACCGGAGCACCCGGAGGAAACCCACGCGAGCACGAGGAGAACCTGCAAACTCCACACAGAAATGCCAACTGACCCAGCCGAAGCTCGAACCAGCGACCTTCTTGCTGTGAGGCGATCGTGCTACCCACTGCGCCACCGTGACGCCATTAAGACATATTTAAATATAAATAACTGTATAAATCCATATTTAAAAAAATAAATGAACACTATTGTTCAAAGCATGTTGCAAGCATAATATATACAGTTGAAATCAGAATTATTATCCCTCCTGTTAAATTTAAATTCTTTAATATTTTTTCCTGAATTTCTGTTTAACAGAAAGAAGATTTCTTCAACACATTTCTAAACATAATAGTTTTAATAACTCATTTCTAATAACTGATTTCTTTTATCTTTGCCATGATGACAGCACATAATATTTGACTAGATATTCTTCAAGACACTAGTATTCAGCTTAAAGTGACATTTAAAGGCTTAATTAGGTTAATTAGGCAAGTCATTGTATAATAGTGGCTTGTTCTGTAGACAAATATATAAAGAGGGCTAATAATTTTGACCTTAAAATGGTTTTAAACGTTTTTTAAACTGCTTTTATTCTAGCCGAAATAAAACAAATAAGACTTTCTCCGGAAGAAAAAATATTATAGGAAATACTGTGAAAAATTCCTTGCTCTGTTAAACATCATTTGGGAAATATTTGAAAAAGAAATTCACAGGAGGGCGAATAATTTTGACTTCAACTGTATATTTTTCAGTGTATTTATATGCATCTGTGGAATAATTCGAACAGAATGTCAACATTATTTAAATTCAGTACATAGAGGTTCTAAAGAATCTTTTAGTATCTTTAGAAACTTTTAGTACAATCTTAGTCTCAAGAGTATTTTAATAATCTAGAAAAATATATAAAATAACATTTCTTTACCATAAAGAACTTTTTATTTGGAAATAAAATACCCTTTTCCCACTATAAAGGAGCATTTGTGCAATAGAACGGTTCCATGTACGGTATGTCAAATTAAATGATCATTTTTGTTGATTTTTTTAGTTTTTATTTAGATTTCTGCTGTGTCTGTCAACTCAAAGAAATGGAAAATAAAGCATGCAGTTTGTTTTGTATAAACTGTCTGAGTGTATTTGTGCCATAATTTTATTCATTCATTTTCCTTTCGGCTTAGTCCCTTTATTAATCTGGGGTCGCCACAGAGGAATAAACTGCCAACTTATACAGCATATATTTTACGCAGCGGATGCCCTTCCAACCCATCACTGAGAAACACCCATACACTCTCATTCACACACATACACTACGGACAATTTAGCTTACCCAATTCACCTATAGCGCATGTCTTTGGACTGTGGGGAAAACCAAAGCACCCGGAGGAAACCCACGCCAACACGGGGAGAACATGCAAACTCCACACAGAAATGCCAACTGACCCAGCCGAGGCTTGAACCAGCGACCTTCTTACTCTGAGGCGACAGCGCTACCCACTGCGCCACCGCCCTGCCCGCCAGAATTTTTTCTGTTTGAATTTTGTGCCTGTTTATACGTAACCAGCTACTTCTTCATGTAATTGTTTTTAATATAATTTATGTTTGTTTGATTTGGTTATTGTTATCAAATGCCAGCTTCAGTTTACTGGTGTTAAAGGTGCTGTATGTAAGTTTTTGACTCTTCTAAAGCATAAAAATACCATAATATGTTTGCAGATATTTAAGAAACATGCCAAGTGAACATTCTTGTTTATCTGAAAAACAATGCTGAAGTCAGATATTCTGCTTTGAAAATTTGTTTTCCGTGCCGGAACGTCTGTCTTTGTTATCGTCATTTGCAGCGCAATGCCAGTTTAGCCAATTATATTTCAGCAACCCGAGTTGCCTTGTTGGAAAACCGCAGATTTCATTCATTCATTCAGAAAGGCTCTCAAAGTATACATCCGTGACCGAAATGCGACCTCCGGTGGATGTAGCAGCCCCGAAATGACACGCGGATTCACAGTTCCACGAGTTTATTAATTAGCAAATAATACAAATATTAGGAACGTAAACATCAGGTGAGCAGGTTACATTGTAACCCCGTGTCCCAACAACATGCTACGTGACGAGATTTGCAGTGATAAGCAATTTGGCTGTTTGCACCAGACGAAACACAACAGAAATTTAAATACAGCCATTCAGAAGCACAGAATATGCACTCACTCACGAAATGGTAAGGTTTATAATCTAATTAATATATATTAAACCTCTTTAACATTATTAAATCTACATGCTGAATCACTGATATGTGTTGGTTTGCGTTATTTCAGAGTTCTAAAGTTCAATTTCATATGGTTTATTTTATTTTCAAGATCTAAGGTGAACTATCTGCTGCTGCTTTCAGTAGTATGGCAATAAATGTCATGTAAAATGGCATTCAAACTCATTGTTAGCATTTAACACTGAATAAAGCACATGAGGTGTACCTGAGGTGATCAGTTTATCCTGTTGTTCACCTGTGAGAAACAGAAGCTGTTTCTAATATATCAATTCGAGGTGTTGGTTAGAACAAAAACTCATTTTAATACAGAAAATATTCCTTCTATTGCGTGCCGTTGCTTTTGTATAGAACTCAGCCTTTACCGTCAGACTCGCTCCTGTTGGTCAATCTGGCAACCTGCGCTTGCATTTGTTTTGATTCAGGAATGTAATACCTAATTCAACCACTGGGTGTCAAACTTACATACCGCACCTTTAAGAATCAGATCATCATCAGTCATGTGTAGAGCTGTGTTCATCAGTGTGGTGCTGTGGTGTTCACACTGACCAGTAGAGCATTTGTTAAATACACCAATAGCTATGTTTCCATCCAAAGATGTAAAATAAATTTATGCGCAAAACTGGAATATCGCATAAAAGACGTGCGAATAAAGCAACGTTTCCATCCAATGAGTCAAAGAGAACAAAATCGTCACTTCCTGATTAACTGGCGCCAAATATAAAAAAAAACAACGTAATTTGCTGCGTGAATCTTTTCCTTATTTAATAAATGACTTGCGCCTCAGAAGACAAATGCCGCCACGCAATGAACACGTGGTGGTGTTTGAAGATGTGAGATGCGGAGCACAGACGGTTCTGGAGGTAATTAATAATATAATAACACTAATACTGAAATGGTTAAGTCGTTTTAGAATGACCAAAACAACATTTCAGATGTTTTACAATGTGCTCAGCCTGCTGGTTTGTCCATTTACACACATTTTTAATGCGCATACTGAAATTTGTTCGGTAAATGTGTTTCCATCGTAGTTTATGCGCATTTTTTCTTATTGAATAAAAAGTTTATCCTACTCACATTTTCAAAATTTATGCGCATCTTGGCATTTCCATCAACCATTTTTTATGCGCATGTCCAAAATGCCCATAGAAATAGGTGGATGGAAACATAACTAATGTCACTATTCATATGTGTAGAGGTTTGTTTGAATGCATTGTACATTGATAATGGCAGGCTACAATGCCAAGCAATGATAAATTATACGAGACAGCCTGGCGTGATCTTACATTTTGTCATTATAAAGTGGAAACAGAATTCTCATGCATATCAGTCATACAGACCAAATTCAGCAGTAGCTCAAGGTTTAGTTAAGCGCTGTCTGTGTGTGTGTGTGTGTGTGTGTGTGTGTGTGTGTGTGTGTGTGTGTATGTGTGTGTGTGTTGCGCTGGTTTAGCCGTTCCTCAATAATCGATTGCCATTCCTGATCTAGCCTCAGAGAGGGGCGGAGTTAGCAGCAGCTTTGGGTTGGACTTTTGACAGGGTAAAAAGAGTGTTTATTTACACCATTTACAGACATTTAACCAAATTAACTAATATACATTTCATTCAGATCCTAAAGAATCATATAAACTTGTGTGTTTAGGAAAGTGAATACATTTTCATGGTGACACACAAGGTCAACATATCAAGGACAGTTCACGCAAAAATGAAAATTTCCTCAGCCTTCTGGAAAACAGCAGCCATTGACATCCATAGAGGAACAAATAGTATGGAAGTCAACGGATGTTCTTTCAAGATTATTCAGTATATCTTCCTTTGTGTTCAACAAAAGACAGAAACCCAAGTGTGAATCAAGTACTATGGTGAATACATTTTTGGATGAACTATCCCTTTAAGGATGCAAAAAAAACATATTTGTCGTGTCTATTTCTGTTAAAAACTTGATGCTTTTCATCAAACCCAGAGGGAAATTTTACTTAGAGATTTAAGACTTAGTTCCTTAGGATACATTGTTTTACTAAGATGCAACAGTGATGTAATTAGCTTTTTCCTTTCTTCAGATGAGGATGAAGATGTCACACTGACATGCTGGAATGGCCCGTTTAGATGGTGGATATATGTCAAACTCTTAATTGTCCACATTTAACAAATCAAAGAGAAGCTTTTATAAAGTTTAACAGCCGTCATAAACTACTGAAACCACTCTGACGGTGGAAGCAGCACTTAAAATACTGTCAGATTAAATCCAGACTGTGGAAAACATAAATAAATCACTGCTCGGGGTGAAAGCCATCTATCTCACACACAAAACATCTCATCAGATGTGAATTACGACCCACGCTTGTGTTTAAAGACTTATAAAGAGATGTCTTTGAAATCTTTAATAAAAGGAGCAATGAGATTAGATGTACAGTCGTGGCCAAAAGTTTTGAGAATTACATAAATATTGGAAATTGGAAAGGTTGCTGCTTACGTTTTTATAATAGCAATTTGCATATACTCCAGAATGTTATGAAGAGTGATCAGATGAATTGCATAGTCCTTCTTTGCCATGAAAATTAACTTAATCCTGAAAAAAACTTTCCACTGCATTTCACTGCTGTCATTAAAGGACCTGCTGAGATCATTTCAGTAATCGTCTTGTTAACTCAGGGGAGAATGTTGACGAGCACAAGGCTGGAGATCATTATGTCAGGCTGATTGGGTTAGAATGGCAGACTTGACATGCTAAAAGGAGGGTGATGCTTGAAATCATTGTTCTTCCATTGTTAACCATGGTGACCTGCAAAGAAACGTGTGCAGCCATCATTGCGTTGCATAAAAATGGCTTCACAGGCAAGGATATTGTGGCTACTAAGATTGCACCTCAATCAACAATTTATAGGATCATCAAGAACTTCAAGGAAAGAGGTTCAATTCTTGTTAAGAAGGCTTTAGAGCGTCCAAGAAAACGCCAGAATCGTCTCCTAAAGAGGATTCAGCTGCGGGATCGGAGTGCCACCAGTGCAGAGCTTGCTCAGGAATGGCAGCAGGCAGGTGTGAGCGCATCTGCACGCACAGTGAGGCGAAGACTGCTGAGGACTGGGGCAAAGTCATATTCCCTGATGAAGCCCCTTTCCGATTGTTTGGGGCATCTGGAAAAAGGCTTGTCCGGAGAAGAAAAGGTGAGCGCTACCATCAGTCCTGTGTCATGCCAACAGGTCTCAGCACCCTGAGACCATTCATGTGTGGGGTTGCTTCTCATCCAAGGGAGTGGGCTCACTCACAATTTTGCTCAAAAACACAGCCATGAATAAAGAATGGTACCAAAACACCCTCCAACAGCAACTTCTTCCAACAATCCAACAACAGTTTGGTGAAGAACAATGCATTTTCCAGCACGATGGAGCACCGTGCCATAAGGCAAAAGTTATATCTAAGTGGCTCGGGGACCAAAACGTTGAAATTTTGGGTCCTTGGCCTGGAAACTCCCCAGATCCTAATCCCATTGAGAACTTGTAGCCAATCCTCAAGAGGCGGGTGGACAAACAAAAACCTAAAAACTAATTCTGACAAACTCCAAGAAGTGATTATGAAAGAATGGGTTGCTATCAGTCAGGATTTGGCCCAGAAGTTGATTGAGAGCATGCCCAGTCGAATTGCAGAGGTCCTGAAAAAGAAGGGCCAACACTGCAAATACTGACTCTTTGCATAAATGTCATGTAATTGTCGATAAAAGCCTTTGAAACGTATGAAGTGCTTGTAATTATATTTCAGTACATCACAGAGACAACTGAAACAAAGATCTAAAAGCAGTTTAGCAGCAAACTTTGTGAAAACTAATATTTGTGTCATTCTCAAAACTTTTGGCCACGACTGTATATAAACAGAGGAAACTGAGACCTTTGCTGCTTTTGCTTCTTTAAAAAAAATAATTTGCAGAAGATTGCAGAAACTTCATAGTTGGCAATAAAATGAATTAAGCATAAAATTTTGAAGTACTATGACCAAAATAGTATTGTCTTGTAAAACGATCTGCAGTAATGAAAAATATGTTTTTAAATTGCAGTACTCTCATGTTGCCTCTTATAGAGTTACTGATGAGATCACTTGTTTTCAATCACTCCTATATGTGGACTATATTTTAGTGAACTAATGTAGAGAGTAGTGAATAAGGGTATAGGGGTGATTTCGGATACAGCCATCCGGGTCACGGCACCAAGAAACTGTTGGAAAATCATATGCAAAGACCAGGGGGAGTATTACAGAAAGTTTCTTATTTTAGGTCTCAACTTAGGGGCTGTTTACATGTTTTCAGCCAAATACGGTCAACTTTTTAACTAACACTAAATCCATACTATGCTGTTGAGTGTGTAAGTGTATAAGTACATAGTGCATAGTGTATAGGGGACACAGTGATAGTATTGTTGTTGCACAAGTGTGTGCTAACATTTCATCAGCAAAGTGTGGTGTAACTTCACATTACAACCATGTTATGTAGAGAGTAGTGAATGAGGGTATTGGGACGATTTTGGATACAGCCATCCGGGTCACGGCACCAAAAACTTTTGGAAACTCATATGCAAAGACCAGGGAGAGTATTACAAAAAGATTCTTATCTTAGGTCTTAGCTTAGGGGCTCTTTACATGTTTTTGTTCAAGCCAAAAACAAGCAATTTTTTCTGCATTTAGCCTCTTCGTTTACACGACAACAGCATTCTTGAGAGTGTAAACGCATACATTTGAAAATGAGTAACAAAGTGGACGTTTTTGAGACATCTTTGTGTCAGTGTAAACACCCGAAAATTAAAGTGTATAGGTGTGTCCCAAATCAAATCACATACTTATGCTCTCGCGAGTGCCTGCTGTTCTGTAAGGCACTGTAAATCCACCAGAGGCCGCTGTCGACTGACTGTTTGACTGAGTGAATGGCTGACTGACTGACCGATTACTGACCCACCCTCCTCCTTCCCTAAACCCAACCAATAGTGTTTTCAAAAGCACCGATTGACCCGCCCACCCACTTCCCTAAACCCAACCGACAGTTTTAAAAAGCAATCCAGAAAAAGAAAAGCCCTCGTCTGATTTTTACCACATTTTCAGATTTTACCACTTTCTCACTCTGTTATTTTATTTTATTCACTGTTTTTGTTTTACCCGCTTTTTGGAACCATTCTTCACCAGACTCGAACCCCATCGTCGTGGTCAACTCCTCTCTGCGTCTCAAATCCACCGACGTACATGGCGAGCTACTGGACAAACATGTAACACACGGAAGTAAGCGGTCAGCTGGTAAGCACGAAAAGAAACGGCATCATACCGCCCCGTAGCGTTTGTTTTAAAAACGAAATGCAGCCATACTTACTTCTGGCTACATAATTTGCGATCTCCATAAACGTATATAGGGCTATGTTTTTTAGAATGAGCCTATGTTGCTGCAAACAGACAACAGCAGATACAAATTCTCAAGCAACAGGCCACGTCTGCCATTTCATTCATGCCCCCGTGACAAACTCACTTCTAAAAAGTGAAGGCACTTCATAATGTCCATATATTCCAGAATTCTCAGTATAGTCATTGTTTCCAACTCGCACCAAAATGTGTTGTGTTTACATACTGTACTGCACTTCAATAATGCGACTAAAATAGGAATACTCCACATGTCTTAATTCGATTTCTGTTTAGTTCGATTATGACTTTAGTCGGATTAAGGTAATCAAAAATTGTTATTTACATGGTAGACTCTTAATCACAGTATTGTCATAATCATATTAAAACAGAGTATTGGTGTCCATGTAAACATTCTCGTTGTTTCAAACTGAGCATCTCAATCAGTATTCGCAGATCTCAATAATCTGAACCTCTTTACATTCCTTTTATAGCTTTATACATTTTTTTGAATGACCGATATTGACTCGTTTGGTTCCTTTTTGTCTCAAGAAACTTTAATTGAAACTTCTGAGACTATGTTGATACTTCAATACAGGACGATTGAGATCTTATAGCCTCAGGATGCTGTATCTTCCTTCTGTTGCTGATTTTCAGGCCGCTGTGACTGAAGCAGAGCTGTCACACACACACACACACACACACACACACACACACACACACACACAC
>CAIGQV010019082.1:1764738-1787609 GCA_903798115.1 Danio jaintianensis
CACACACACACACACACACACACACACACACACACACACACACACACACGGCCGTCTCAAACAGATCAGATAACTCCAAATGTTTCAACTCAAACCAAATGTGTGTCTCTTCCTGTCTGTTTCCCAAACCTCGCAGGACTCTGAAGTGAGCAAATGGAGAAGGAGTTTGTTTTTGCATTCAAGACCCCGTAATGTTTTCACAAAACATCTGTGATTTTCATCCAGCCCACAACTGTAATTTCATTCCCACATGCCTCCTCCTTCACGTTTCCTTTTCCAGATGAAAGACCAAAATGAAGAAGAAAAGAGCAGCAGAAAGTGTGTCAGACTACCGACCAGTCATGGTTTCTCTAAAAATGTTGCATAACCTCATGAAGAGCCAGTAAAAGCTTTTGGCGGAGCCAGTTATCTGTCATTATGACAAAGCACGTCTTTCCTCTCCTACATAAAACTGGGCTGCAGCCACCGAAAACCACATTACATAAAGTCTAAACGTCTTATTACTTAATGTCGAGCACTTTATAAAGGCAACTTACCAGCTAAAAGCTCCTCAGGTGTCTTTTTACCCTTTGGTTTTTCCTTTTCAGCTTTTTCTTCTTCAGGCTCGTCCATCTGAGTGTCATCTGAAAACCCTTCCTGCAGATCTTCTCTTTTGGGTTTAACGCCATTGCTTTGTCTCATTTGGACACTTCTGGTTCTCTGGTTGCGAGCATTAGCCAACCCTTCATTGATAGCAAATGTCAAAATCCAGCATAGAGCAAATAAGACAGCACATATAGAAACCCTCATGGTCTTCTGGGATCTTCTGCACCAGTGCTACAGTTTAGAGGTGGTAAGTGTGTGCAAAAACCAGTCAGCTAGGACTCTATGAAAAGTAGTTGATCCAAATGTTTGCAGACTCTTGGGCTGCGCTGGAGATGGAATAAATGAAGCTGGTGTGGAGGTCAGATGTAAGGGGGATTGTGGCTGTTTTCCGCTCTTGTAGTGGAAAGGAATTCCTCTGACATCCCCCTCTGAGTGAGTGAGGAGGAGGAGGACAAAACACACCGAAAAAAAGAGGAGGAGACTGATAGAGAGAGAGAGGGAGGTTGAACAAGTACTTTAAAATAAATCTATTATGCAAAAATCACTTTTATAAGGGGTTTAAACACAGTTGTGTGGGAACAGACAGTGAATATAACCAGCTTCTAAAGGTAAAAATTTATTAATTTTATTTTTTATAATCACACTTGATAAAGTCTGCAGAAACACTTTGATTGACATTCTCCCTTTGTACGTGTCATCAGAGGGGGTAAGCCCCACCCACTAGTGACCATCTCTCACTCATTAGCCAACCCAGGCTCATTCTGAAAATGTACCGCTATATACATTTCTGGAGAGCGCCAAATACGTCCTAGGAGGTACGTTTTCTTTGCAGTTTTTGTTTTCGCGAATCCGCCAGAGGCCGCTGTGTACACTTTTTAAGATCTCAAATTTTTCTCTCGAGTGCCATTCGCGCCTGCTCTTCTCGCGTAAATCCACCAGAGGCCGCTGTTGACTGACTGACTGACCGACTGATTGACCGATCACTGACCCACCCCCCTCCTTTTCTAAACCCAACCAATAGTGTTTTCAAAAGCACCGATTGACCCACCCACCCACTTGCCTAAACCCAACCGACAGTTTTAAAAAGCAATCCAGAAAAAGAAAAGCCCTTGCCCGATTTTTACCACGTTTTCAGATTTTACCACATTCTCACCCTGTTATTTACTTGTTTATTTTATTCTTTGCCTTTTGTTTTTGTCTTACCTGCTTTCTGGAACCATTCTTCGCCAGACTCAAACCCTATCGTCGTGGTCAACTCCTCTCTGCGTCTCAAGTCTGCCGACGTACATGGCGAGCTACTGGAAAAACTGGTAACAACGGGAAAGCCGTCCAAACGGAGGTAAGCAGTCAGCTGGTAAGCGCGAAAAGGAATGGTGTCATACCGCCCGAAGCATTTGTTTTAAAGACGAAGTGCAGCCATACGTACTTCTGGCTACATAATTTGCTATCTCCAGAAATGTATATAGGGCTACGTTTTCAGAATGAGCCTATGTTGTCATTAGCATAGGACGTTAGTCTTGTTTTTTAATCTGCCACTATGCTGACACACAGGCTTTTGTAGCTCCGCCCTCTTTTGAAAAGAGCACAATCTCATTTGAATTGAAAGCGACAGTCACCAAAATGGCACAATTAGGATCAAAGCCTAAAAGGGGCAGTTTCAAAGAGTTATTAAACATTATCTGTGTGGTATTTTGAGCTGAAACTTCACACACACACACTCTAGAGACATCAGAGACTTATAATAGGCAAACTCAATCTCCAATCTTCCGATCACCAAACATCTAAATATAATTTCAGCATCCACTGTACACTGTAAAAAAAAAAGTTGACTCAGCTTACAATTGAAAGATAACTTCCTGCACAGCTTTTCTGAGTTCACTCAACTCAAGTACTGCACTTGACTTGATTTAAGTTGTTTTTTTTTACACTGTAGGAAGTTTTCTTGTTTTCCAAATTGTAAGTTTAGCTGTTCCAATTAAATAATTCAACAAACACACTTTCCTCCTCACTGAAAATCGGTATTACATTCCCCCAATAAACACTTTCTCAGAATACTCCTCATTAAAAACACTGATCTTAAGTAAACCAAAAGGCCTGAGTAGTCTACTACACTTCAAAAATAAATGTTCTAGATCTTCTTACACCCCACAAAATCAACACTTCCCTTCTACTGCTGGATTTAGGTGTGCCACATGTCTGTAGCTATGGCCTAGTGAGAGATTGAAAAAAATGTAAACACTTCAATTAACATTAAAACTTCAGGGAGGGCGGCATGATGACTCAGTGGTTAGCACTGTCGGCTCACAGCAAGGTTTGAGTCCTGGCTGGGCCAGTTGGCATTTCTGTGTGTAGTTTGCATGTTCTCCCTGTGTTGGCAAGGGTTTCCTCCGGGTGCTCCGGTTTCCCCCACAGTCCAAAGACATGCGCTATAGGTGAATTGGATGAACTAAATTGGCCGTAGTGTATGTGTGTGTGTGTGAATGTGAGAGTGTATGGGTGTTTACCAGTACTAGGGTGCGGCTGGAAGGGCATCCGCTACATAAAACATATTCATTCCGCTATGGCAACCCCTGATAAATAAGGGACTAAGCCGAAGGAAAATTAATGAATAAATGAATTAATAAACCTCAGGGAGCAAAACACAAAACTATAAAACTATTACAAAATATTGCAAAACATTATTCGATCACCAAAATCATCAAATAAATAACACCATCTCTACTTTACATAGCATACATAAAGCTTCATTCATGCACAATTTAAATGGTGGACTCACCAAATAAGGCCTAAAAGTGTTTGAAAGATTTTTTTTGCAGAAGCAGCACAGATTTGCCCTGGTTTTGGAATATCAGTATCAAGGACAGTTCACCCAAAAAATGAACATTTACTCCCTGCTAAAAAAAACAGCTCTAGGCTGGTTGACTGGTTTTAGCTGGTCGACCAGTCAGATTTTTGAGGGGTTTTGGCCATTTCCAGACTGGTTTCAGCCATTTCCATCCTGGTCTTAGCTGGTCAGGCTAGGAGATAACAAGCTAAAACCAGCTTGACCAGCCTAGCCGTGGCTAGGAGCCCAGCCAAAACCAGCTATGTCCAGCTTAAACCAGGCTGGTCCAGCTTAAACAGCTAAGACCAGGCTGAAAATGGCTGGAAAACAGCCTGGAAATGGCCAAAACCCCTCTGAAACCAGGCTGGTCGACCAGCTAAAACCAGCCAACAAGCCTAGGCTGGTTTAAGCAGTTTTTTTCAGCAGGGCTATTACTGTATTACTATTACTACTAACTTACTATTTAGTCCCCTCGAGTGGTTAAAAACGTCTGTTGAACACTAAAGAAGATGTTTCAAAGAAAGTTGAAGACCTATAACCATTGATTTCCATAGTTTTCAGTCATGTGACCTGTGCGGAGACCTGTCATAGAAACGCAGCACAATCTGCTTATTTTTCCATCTGTTTCAAGCTACAAATATTTGGATCACATATCAACACAATAAAACAGGGACAACTGTAAATTGTAGGCACGTGTGATTCATATACATGCCATCCATTTAAAACCATCATATCCCCGAGCTCCAATTCGGCAATGTTTACATCTATCTTGTAGATATTCCTCAGCGATTTGGGACGGCGTTATAGCACATAAGTGTCTGCTTTTATATTTGGTGTCGGTTTCTTTAGCTTAGATTAATATTTGCTGGTTGAGAAAACCTATTCATTCACTTTTGCTAGTTAAACATTGACTTTGTATTTTAATTTATACTTTAAGGGTGCGTGTCAACCAAAGCATTTTTGCAGGAACGCAAGCGCCGTTCTATAAACGCTCAGCTTTTTTAAAGTCGGTTGCTATGATGCAGAGTATCCCCCCACTGTACTGTTACAAGTTGAACGTGTCTAGCAGATTATTTGTTGACAGTTGTGTGGTATTCTCCCGCCCCTCCTCCACTGTGATTGGTTGTCTAGAAAAAGCAGGAGATAGTAATGTTTTGCCTGCCAGGGGGGCGTTCCCCTAATGTTGTGATATTGCACGAAACCTATCAACAGCAGAAAAAACAACTATGGAAGTCAAGGTTTACAGGTAGCTTTCTTCAAAATATCTTCTTTTGTGTTCAACAGAAGAAGGAAACAATTGAAGAGGGAGTAAATGATGACAGAATTGGGTGAACTATCCCTTTAACCTTCGCTTGGTCTCAACCATGTTTGTTCTCAACTTTGCCATGTAGAGGTAATATATATTTTTTTGAAACCATCACATTTATGACTCCATTCCTGGTTTGCGTTGATTCAGAATGTGGAAAATAGAAGAGGCTTCTCTGGCAGCCACGGAAAAGCAGCTCTTTATTGATGGTGCCAGCGGACATCTGACGTTAATCAAACACATGTGGCGAGACACTGGCAGATGTGTTTCTGCCAGACTCATTTCAGACATTTGCTTATATTCATCATCGTGAGCCAGGAGTCACTTCTTCTCTTATCTTCTGATTTCCTGTCTGTCGCCTCTTTCTGCCGTCCAGCTGTAAATGAATCTGCTACTGGATTTAATTCACTCTATATGATGTTATTTTTTCCAGCGTACAAATGAACGGAATTCATCAAGTCCAATCCATCTGACTCTCGCTGGCAGCATTAACATTTTGTCAGTGGAAATAAGCCAGTTAATATTCGTCTTTTTATTAAACTGTTTTGTGAGAGCTGGGAGCAACAGAGGCAGTGTGCTGATTACAAAACTAAATAAAAGATGCAAACACAGCAGGCCTGTTGCACAAAATGAGTTGAACAAACTCCAGGTTTTAGTGTAAGTTTCGGGTTGACAAAACCAAACAAATCCGACCTGGATAAGATCAGGTTCATTTGACTCACAACACTTGATTTAAACGTTCTTTGTTAACTCAGGGTTTAACCCAGAGTTTGTGATAAACTATATATATTAGATTAGTTTGTTTCCCAGCAAACATGCTAGTGCAGAGCCCATGCTGGCTGTTTGCAGACACTGCGGGCTACGGCCAGCTCACACCAAATCTAAACGGGCCTAGTTAGAGCTAAAGGTTGATTTATACTTCTGCGTAAGTTCACGCGGATGGTCCAGCGCAGCACCTCTCAAAATTTTAACTACATGTTGCAACGACACATAGCACAAGCTCTGTGATTGGTCAACTTGGTAGTGGTGGCCAGTGTGAGTGGGGCTGAGAACTGTGGGAGAGAAGCTGGGCGTTAGCGCAAGTGTTTAACAAGTGTCGAGACCTGTGGAGAAGCTCCAGATGGAGACGTTTGTGTTGTGTTTACTTTATGATTATAGTTGTTGCATGTCCACCGGTTCCCACCTCTGAGCGAGTTTGAGCTACTTGTACAGTAAGGTATAATTACAGGTATTTCCGGTGTAAACCCATGAAGAAACTTGACACAGAGGAACATATAAACATTTTCAGCGTTTCAGAAGTGTAATTGCAGAGCAACACAAACAGAACGAATCACAGAGATTGCAGCATGTGTCTTTGCAATGTGTAGTTAAATTTTTTGAGAGGTCAGACCATCCACGTGCACTCGCAGTAGTATAAATCAGCCTAAATACGGCTGCAGGCCCATAGTAATGCCATGAAGGCCTGGTGTGGGCTAGCTTGTTCAGGCCTGGAGCAGGCTCTTATGGCAAAACGTTGGCCCTTTAGTGTTGGCCCTGTATGTGCGGCCCTCACCTAACCCACAGGAAGCCCCTATTAGGCCCACACTGGATTGTTATCTCTGTATTAGTGTGATTATCTCTAAAGAAGTGAAAGCAGTTTTTAACATTTACACATTTATGTATATAGAAGCAGTGTTGCCAGATATAGCTGACTTTTCCAGCCCAAAAGCTGTCCAAAACCAGCCCAAACGCACAAAAAAAACGCACAATTAAGTTTTTATTTAAATCGAAATTAACCTAGTTACTTTAACTGTCATCATTTTTTAACCATACAGCAACCAACACCAGCAGTCACAGAACCACAACATAACCAGATCACATCGAAACACTGCCCCCCTCACCCACACACTGCACTTAATGTTGTGTAGATTACACTACCTATTAGAGTATGTTTTACTTTCGAAATGGGGCATAAATTCGTCTCATTTTGGCGTTTTAAATTCTTTTGAACATAATTAGGTGCTGCTTGTCAATCAAACAACACTTCTATATTTGTTCTTGCTGTCAGTTGCGGAAAAAATGATTGATAAAAGTGTCACGATAAACCGCTGTGAGTTTAACTGCAGGCGCTGCGTGGTGCGCGTGCACGCGGAGGGCAGTCAGATTCGCCTGGGGAGTCAGATTTTGATACAACTTTCCTTCACCTCCTCTTGGAAGGTAAGAATTTCATTGTACAGGGAACCTGCTCCTTACTGTGTATATGACAATAAACACTTTGTGAGTAAATTAGTCAACACTGAGGTAGAGTAAAATCCTGAACACTAACAGTAGTGTTAATTTAACTCCGGCCAGTGACAATTATATAGACACCAGGATAGTGTTGAAATGAACTCAGAGTTGAATTAATATTGTCAGTTTTACTGTGTACTTAGAAGACATTTTCCCACCGCACAGACTTTTAACAAAGTACACAAAAACAATAGATCTCTTATAAGATTTGTTTTGATGATTCTAGAGAGCTTCATGATGATGTCTATTTCATTCGTTCATTCATTTTCTTTTCGGCTTAGTCCCTTTATTAATCAGGGGTCGCCACAGCGGAATGAACCGCCAACTTATCCAGCATATGTTTTACACAGCAGATGCCCTTCCAGCTGCAACCCATCACTGGGAAACATCCATACACTTATTCACACACATACACTACGGACAATTTAGCTTACCCAATTCACCTATAGCGCATGTCTTTGGACTGTGGGGGAAACCGGAGCACCCAAAGGAAACCCACGTGAACATGCAAACTCCACACAGAAATGCCTACTGACCCAGCCGAGGCTCGAACCAGCGGCCTTCTTGCTGTGAGGCGATAGTGCTACCCACTGCGCCACCGTGACAACCAATTATGTCTATTTGTACAGCAAAAAAATCTTTATAGTAACAGAAAAAGAAAAAAAAAGAAAAAAAATTGCCTTTATTAGGGAGGATTTGCCTTCATTCTGGATTTATAGGTAGGAAGTTGAAAGCCTCATTTGACAGGAATTTCAATTTCTTGAAATCACTTATTTAGTTGATTGCTTGCATGAGAAATAAAACATGCAGAAAATTGCTTTTAAATAGAAAATGGCAACTGAACTTCTGCAACTATAGTTGCCGGTGGGATTAAATGAGTTAAGTCAGTGGGATTTTTGGCAAAAAAAGTCATAATAGAGCATTGTAAAGTTATAGCACAGCATTCTCAAACAACTCACACAACTGGACCCCACATTCAAGGGTCTGAGACAAAGACTGCGGGACTAGTTATGTGCTAAATAAAGGAGAAGTATGAAGCTTCACACCAATAATAAAATAGATTTTACGTTTCCATAGACCTTACGATAGATTTCAACTCTCCGAAATGACAACGTAAGAAATATAATGTGCAAAAATATAATCTTTATTATTTGTATTTTAGAATTTTACAAATACTTTCATTTAAACTGTGGTATAAATATAATTGTTAAAGACAATAATATTATGACAGTGTTTAAAAAAAATTAAATACATTAAATATTTAGCTGGCCCTCGTTCCCTCTTCAAAATAAACTCTCTTAAAGGAACTCTGGAGCACATTAGAGCAAAAATATAATTATTTACATGTCAAAAAGTTGACATTTCATCATAAGATCTTCATTTCAGTGTCTATGCATAAAAAAAAATCATACATCCCACATAGAAATCTGATATATAGCAATATATGCAAATTACAGCACATATAAGACATACAAGTTAATATTTGGATTTCACATAAATATTATATGTCATATATGCAACACATATTCTGAAATATTGTAAAAATGCCCACTTAAATATGTTTTTCCCTACTATTGGAAATACAAATATACAGCCTGAGAATTATTCACACCCAGTGTGTGAATTATAAATTGACGATCGGAGGGTCAATTGTTTTGGTTAGTTTGTGTAATGCATGCTTCAGTCATTTATGTATTTATTTTTAGTTACGTCTAGTTTATTAATAAAACGTATTTAAGTTTGTAATCTGACCTACAGTATTCTCTGACTAGCCATTTCACGTTACTGTAGGTTAAACAATGCATCTAATTTGACTTTACCTTCAGACTAAATGTAGATACAAACATCTATTTTACGAGAAGTCTTGTGAACACGATGTCTATTGGTGCTCTAAATCTGACTTTTTTCTCGAACAGACTGATTGGCGCGATTATGCATTCACAATGGTTTGAACAGTTATAGGGGTGGTCAAATGTATATTTATATTATATATTATTTTAATTATTAACATTATTATTTAAAATACAGATCAGAGTGAAATATTTCTCAGTATTAAAGGACTGACCCCCCCATGCATCTTGTTCTAACATCCTTCAGGGGGAATCAAGCGTTAATTAAGAGGGTCAATCCTCCCCAAACCCCCTGTAATTCGCACCCTGTTCACACCCCAGGAAAATTCTCACTTTTTTCCACAATGATTCCTATCGTCTTATGATCTTTTGGGAGAAGCCTGTGTCATGTCCTCTCAAAAACAAACTTTCTGGTTGAATAAAAGGAACTTTAAGTCAGAATTTGCTAGGGGTATGAATAATTTCGGGCTTGACTTTATATATGGCCATGCATGAACACATATATAAAAATTATAGCTAATTTATTTGAAAATATATTAGGGCTGCATGATGGGAAAATCAGCGAAATATTGTTTTTGAGTGTTGCAATAATCATATTTCTTGCAATATAACTAACTTTAAAAAAACGCTTTTTTATCAGCAATTATATATATAATTATTATAATAATATATAACGATCATACTAAAATAAACAGGTAATAGATATTTTTCTGAGCTAATTAAATCTAAAAAAACCCCCATCTAATTGGCCACATCTGATTAAATTTATTGCACTTCTCTGCGATATGGATATTGGATATACTATTATCACGATAACGATACTTTTTCGATATATTGTGCAGCCCTAACATATATGTACATACGTGTAATTCCAATGGCTGAAAGAAAAATATATGTGAACAAACGTTCTTTGTAATTGGAATTACATGTATGTAGATATGTTAGGGCTGCGCAATATATCCAAAAATATTGTTATTGCGATAATAGTATATGCAATATCCATATTGCAGAGAAGTGCAATAAATTGAATCAGATTTGGCCAATCAGATGGGCATTTTTTTTAGATGAACAAATATAAAAATATATATATATTACCATATATGTACATTTTTGTTATTCCAATGCTTGAAAAAATGTAATGTAAGCAGCTATGTAATGTAAAAATGTAATGTAATGTATATATGTAAGTGGCCATTTTTGCAATATTTTGAAATATATGTTGCATATATGACATATTATATACGCTAAATCCAAATATTCATTCATTAATTTTCCTTCCATTCATAGTTCCTGATTTATCCACAGTGGAATGAACCACCAACTACTCTTACGCAGCTAATGGCCCTCCAGCCGTAACCCAACGGGAAACTACATCCAAATATGAATGTGTCATATCATATATGTAATTTGCATATATCGCCATGTATCAGATTTCTATGTAGGTTTAAAAGTACATCAGAACATCATAAGCGTCTGAGGATGGAAAGATGTGTTCAGGTAATGTGTTTGTTGCGGGTAATAATGCATATGATGATTAGCGTGATGTCCAGGCAGAGCATGCATGAAGGAGTTTTGTGTGAATGCTGAGGGTGCGCAGTGGCTCTGCTCTTCTCCTCCATAACCGTCCAGCTCCTTCTTCCATTTGGTGCGTCGGTTCTGAAACCAGATCTTGACCTGCGTTTCGGAGAGACCGAGGGCCGTGGCGATGCAGTGGCGCTCGAACACTGACAGATAGTGGCTGCTCTGAAAGCTTCGCTCCAGGATGCGCAGCTGATCCAGTGTGAATGCGGTGCGGATGCGCTTCGACTTCGCTTTTGCACCAGAAGCATTAGCGATGTTTGAAGCCGATGGTTCTTGAGTTGGAGAAGTCATCTTCAGTGATTCTTTGTTATCTGAAATGAATGAAGGTGCAATTAGAATATTATAATCTGTTGTGTGCATTATTTCTTTAACTAGCGTGCTAGAAAGCCCTCAACTAGATCAAATATACAATTGACGTCAAAATAATTTGAACTCCTGTGAAATTTTAATTCTTTTAATAATATTTTCCAAGTGTTGCTTAATGAAGAAAATATTTTGTTTCAACATAATATTTTAATATACAACGTTTTTGACATGGTGACAGTGCGTAATATTTTTCTAATTATTTTGCTAAATTGTAGTATTCAGCTTAAAGTGCGATTTAACGATTTAACTTGATTAATTAGTTAACAGGGTTAATTAGGCAAGTTATTGGATAGCAGTGGTTTGTTTGGTAGACACTATTATTAATATTGGCATTAAAATTGTTTTAAAAACTGCTTTTATTGCAGTCAAACTAAAATAAATAAGACTTTTCCCAGAAGAAAAAATAATGAATGAAAATAATGTGAAAATTTCCTTGGTCTGTTAAACAGCACTTATTTGAAAAAGAATACAAATTTCACAGGAGGGCGAATAATAATTTGGATATGTAGAATATTTTTGATATGTAGTAATCATCGGTGGCTGGAAACATAAACAGTCACTATGTTAAGACTCGGTCTTAAAGGAATAGTTCACCCAATAATGAAAATTCGGCCATAATTTACTACTAAGGAATATTGGAAGAATCAGCAATTGACTTCTTGATCCTACTATGGATGTCAACAGAAGATAGAAACTCAAACAGGATCGGTACCACTTAACAGTGAGTAAATAATGACAAAATCTGTAGTTTTTGGGTGAACTATCATTTTACGCACTAGTTTCACTAACTGACAGTTGATTTAAAGGAGTTCAGTTTTACTTTTCGGATTAAAGTTAGCTCAATCCATTCATTCATTCATTCATTTTCTTTTCGGCTTAGTCCCTTTATTAATCTGGGGTGGCCACAGCGGGATGAACCGCCAACTTATCCAGCATATGTTCTACGCAGCGGATGCCCTTCCAGCTGCAACCCATCACTGGGAAACATTCATACACACTCATTCACACACATACACTACGGACAATTTTAGCTTACCCAATTCACCTATACCGCATGTCTTTGGACTTGTGGGGGAAACCGGAGCACCCGGAGGAAACCAACGCCAACACGGGGAGAACATGCAAACTCCACACAGAAATGCCAACTGACCCAGCCGAGGCTCGAACCAGCGACCTTCTTGCTGTGAGGCGAACGTGCTACCCACTGCGCCACCGCGTCGCCCATTAGCTCAATCCACCTTTTGTTAAATAAATTTTAAAAGTTATGCCCAGTCTAACTTTTTAAGCCTAGTCTAAGCGCTTTATGCAACTTGTCACTGTTCTAAAACATAAAATAACTACCTTTTTTTAATATGGTATGAACTAATAAATCTTTTGTTAACTGAAAACAATATTTAGGCTACTATAGTAGGCTACAGTATACATTTTGTTATATACAAATACATTCAAATGCTGCCCTCACCTGGAAAAAAACCTGCTGTGTTTTTATTGTGAAAAGTCCAAAAAACTCTTATTAAAATAAAATGTCGTTATGTAATCATCCATTTTGCAGAAGTTCATAAAATAAATGTTAAATATTTGGTAAACACCTCGCCAATTCCTCACAAATTCACCTCACAAATTTGTTTGTCTACAAGATGTTGTTAAAGAAAGACATGTATTTATATTGTATTCCTGAATAGCTAGCCTGCAATAAACGTATGGTACCACAGTAATATGCTACATCAAATAACACTAGTATAATACATTTAAAAACGAATTTCCCCTCAATAAAGCAATATAGAAACGCTAAAACTCACTGGAGGTTTCCCGCGTTTCTCTTGTACCGTTGAATTTGGCGGGATCCAAAATGTCTGTGATGGAGAAGGAAGTTTTTCTTTGCTCGTTGCTCGTTTCTTCATGCATCCTGACGGTGATTTCTGAGAGCAGTAAGTAAATGTGACCTTATAATTCTCAGAGTACTGTTATATCTGCCAGCCTCCATCACTTCCTCACCTTATATACACCTCAAACAGACGCGTGTAAAATTAACATGTTAAAGCAGCTCAATGAGGTAAAACCAAACCCTCGAGCTCCTCCTTTACGCAATTTACCATGTGAATGTGTCTCAGTGGGTGACACGCTTCCTTTGCTATTTATTGCCCTGCATCTGGTTAAAATGTGCCCTTTTCTGAAGAGCCGTGTAGTTTTTTGTATTAGAGCTTGTCCTTATTTACAATTGTGTGATTTTACGGTGCTCGAGCTCGAGAGAAGCTGTTGTGATGCTAATTAATCGACTGAAGAAGTCTTCAAGAAGTGAAATAGCGTGGTTAAGATCCAGTGTTTGGTATAAATAAGTAATATATTAGGCTTAAGCCTCTCTTAATCTTATTTTTTAAGCAAAAATAACACATTTTCTAATGTGAAAGTATGAAAGTAATGTGAAAGTATCTTTTGCGTTTCTATGTTTTTAGATTAACACAGGCTTAAAAGGATAGTTCATCCAAAAATAAAAAATATATATTGTTTACTCACCATCATGTGGTTTAAAAACTTTTATGAGTTTATTTCTCTTGTAGAACACAACAGAATATATTTTGAAAAAAAAACAACAACATGAAAACCTGTAACCATTGACTTCCATAGTAGGAAAAACAAATACTATGGAAGTCTATGGTTACAGGTTTCCAGCTTTCTTCAAAATATCTCCCTTTGTGTTCAACAAAATAAAGAAACTCCTAAAGATTTAAAACAAGTAAAGGGAGTGTAAACGATGACGGATATTTCAGTTTTGAGTGAACTATAATACGATTACCATTATTATAGACCATTTCAATGTGGTGATGTCATTGGCCCATGAAAATGTCCTGCTTGTTGTCAAACTATTTCATAACCGTAACAAGAGGTAATTCAATGATAACTTTACATTAAAACACCTGCCATAGGATTATTTATCAATATGTGGAGCTTTTTGGATTCTCAGGAAGCTATGGAAATTAAAAATGTAAAACAGCAAATACGTTAGGACCATGCTATTGTTTACATCCCTCAAAATGGTCTATAGTCATAGTTTGGGTAACTCTTTAGGATTGTGTAATATATTACTTTTATACCCAGCACTGTTAAGGTCACATTCTTATTTGTTTAATAGAATTTTTCCATTCAATTAAAAAGAAAAAAATAAATACATATTCATTCATTCATTCATTTTCTTTTCAGCTTAGTCCCTTTATTAATCAGGGGCCGCCACAGCGGAATGAACCGCCAACTTATCCAGGATATGTTTTACGCAGCGGATGCCCTTCCAGCTGCAACCCAACACTGGGAAACACCCATACACACTCTTTCACTCACACGCTCATACACTACGGCCAATTTAGCTTACTCAATTCACCTATAGCACATGTCTTTGGACTGTGGGGCAAACCGGAGCACCCGGAGGAAACCCACGCCAACACAGGGAATAAATACATATTTTTGTAGAATAATATATATGTTTGTAAAATTATTTTTTGAAATTTGATTCTGCAGATTATCAACAATTATATTTTAGGTAAAGTATTTTAGGAAATATAAATAATATTAGGAAATATTTTGTTATTGAGTTTTAATAATTAAGGTGACTAAATGCAAAAATAAGGCAGATAATATGCATTAGTAATCATTTATTCATTCATTCATTTTCTTTTCGGCTTAGTCCCTTTATTAATCTGGAGTCGCCACAGCGGAATGAACCATCAACTTATCCAGCATATGTTTTACACAGCGGATGCCCTTCCAGCCGCAACCCATCACTGGGAAACATCCATACACACTCATTCACTACGGACAATTTAGCTTACCCAATTCACCTATACCACATGTCTTTGGACTTGTGGGGGAAACCGGAGCACCCGGAGGAAACCCACACGAACACGGAGAAAACATGCAAGCTCCACACAGAAATGCCAACTGACCCAGCCGAGGCTCGAACCAGCGACCTTCTTGCTGTGAGGCGATTGTGCTACCCACTGCGCCACCGTGACACCCTCTATAAGGTATAATTCACCCAAGAATGTCATTTCTGTCTTCGCGAAATCACACGTGAGCTGACCGTGAGCTGTGTATTTACTTCACCCCCACGAATAATGTCTACTTTAGTAAATGGAACCTGCATTGGCTGTGAATAACAGGTAATAAAGTTGTAAACAGTTTGTTGCAGTGATCGTTTGGGAGCCGCACGGGAAGTATGATTTGCATGTATGTTGTTGTTTTTTTTGACGGCAGCCATAACATGAGCGCACTCGGTAGCACACATTTAAATGATCATATCACATTTTATAGTTATGATTATGACAAGCATTTGATATGTTTTGTCTTTCATAGCGAACACAGAGTGTTGTGCATTAAAATAAATGTTTAACAGTGTCAGTAAGTACACTAGCCTATATAATGTTGAATATAATGCAAGCGGGAATCTGATAATGACATATGTCTGATTTTACCAGTGGAAAAAAATGGTCTAATAATGTTGTCAATGACAGATTGCAAGCACATGTCACAAACATAATAATTCAACTTCAGAATTATGAATAGTTGTCAACAGTTTAAGTCTATATAAAATTTTTGCATTTTAACCAACAGTAGACCTATACACAGGCCTAATATTATTGTTGTTTTACTATATGTTTGAGAATAACAATAATAATTGCCTACTCGTATTAACCTTTATTTTACATCTACAGAATCGTGAGAAAATCATGATCTTGATTTTAAGCCAAAAAAATCGTGATTCTCATTTTAGACACAATCGTGCAGCCCTAAATGGAAGTCAATGGGGCAAAAACAGCCCCCAACATAACGAAAGGGTAGTCAATTTGTGACCTCAAGTGTATTGTTGAGTTTTTGAAAATTTTCAAAGCATTTTCCCAAAATATGTGTCAGAATAAGATTTGTTGCCAAATATCATTCTATTTGCTGGAACACAGAGAAAGTTGTGGCCAAACGAAGACTCAAAATCACCCCAGAGTGGATGAAAACATCCCCAACAGCACACAAGGGCAACTCAAATGAGCAGAAATTTGACATTTGGCGTTTTTATTTGTTAAAACGTTTCTTTGTTTTATTAATTTTTTTGCCACATCAGCAACGTATGCCTATTTTATGGCAAGATCAATATAGATAAAAACATTACATAATAATAACTTCAATAAAACTTCATGTTTCAATAAGTCGATACAATATGCCAGTAACAGTGTGTGTGTTACTGTAAGTGTGTGCACAGCAGGGGCTTCAGACAAAGGCTTTCTGCGGTTGTAAATAATGTGTGAGTCTCCGGAGGTGGTCAGTGGTGGCAGCTGCCGTCCGCCATGCTGCTGGTATTCAGAGCGCGGGGCTCATCCGGCCCACCGGGACAATTAGCAGATGTCACCCGTGTCTCTGACCCGGCCTGACCTGAGTCTTTGTCCCACGGCTGCAGGAGGAGTGTGCCTGCAGCTCTGCCGCTTTACAGATCAATTACACATCACCAGTGCTGTAGAAAACAGATTAACCTTATTAACCTGCACTGCTTTCTTATGCTCTCTCTCTTTTATCAATTATTGACCACCAGCTTTGGTCAACGGGGCATTTCTAAACGTGGTGTATGCTGTAAAAAATGCACGGTTCCACACAATCGATTAAGTTAACTTCATCGCTTTTATTAATTTAAGTGGATTGAACATAAAACAGGGTGACACGGTGGCTCAGTGGTTAGCACTGTTGCTACACAGCAATAATGTTGCTGGTTCGAGTCCCGACTTTTGCCTCTTTTACAAGATGTAAAAATACGTGTTTTGTGTCTCCAGAAATGTGTCTGTGAAGTTTCTGCTCAAAATTCCCATCAGATTTATTATATTGTACCCATTTATTATACCCTGCTAAAAAAAATGTCAGGGGTGGCACGGTGGCTCAGTGGTTAGCACTGTCGCCTCACAGCAAGAAGATCGCTGGTTCGAGTCCAGGCTGGGCCAGTTGGCGTTTCTGTGTGGAGTTTGCATGTTCTCCCCGTGTTGGCGTGGGTTTCCTCCGGGTGCTCCGGTTTCCCCCACAAGTCCAAAGACATGCGCTATAGGTGAATTGAATAAGCTAAATTGGCCGTAGTATGAGTGTGAATGCAAGAGTGTATGGGTGTTTCCCAGTGATGGGTTGCGGCTGGAAGGGCATCCGCTGCGTAAAACATATGCTGGATAAGTTTGCGGTTCATTCCGCTGTGGCAACCCCTAATGAATAAAGGGAATAAGCCGAAGGAAAATGAATGAATGAACATAAAACAATTAAGTTGTCCCCAAAAAACCTTAAGAATTGTGTTGTATCAACTCATTTTAGATAAGCAGTTGAACAAGCAGCAAAAGTCAATTTTTGAGTTTACACAAGAACGGGGGTTTTCAAACACTGTAAAAAATGCTGGGTTCCACACAATCGATATGTGTTGAGACAACGTGAAGGAATTGAGTTAACTTATTAGTTTTTCCAAATTTAAGTGGATTGAACATCAAAAAGTTAAGTTGCTGCCCAAAAAAACTCAAGAATTGTGTTGTTTCAGCTCATTTTAAATTAGAAGTGTATTAATTAAATTAGTATGCAAGTAATTCATATGACTATTAAATATGGAACTTTAACATATAGACAAAATGTTTAAAGGAAAACAACGTCATATACACTACCGGTCAAAAGTTTGGGGTCATTAGGATTTTTAAATGTTTTAAAATAAGCTTCTTCTGCTCACCAAGGCTGTGTTTATTTCATCAAAAGTACAAACTGTGAAATTGTGAAATGTTATTGCACTATAAAAGAACTGTTCAAAAGTAGTTTATCATTTAATTTAATAATTTATTTCAGTGATTCAGTCTTCAGAGTCACATGATTCTTCAGAAATCACTTTAATATGAATTATTATTAATATTATTATTATTAATGATGATAGTAAAAAAAGCAATAATGACTGGAGTAATAATTTAATTTTAAACTACATGCAATAAGAGAGCAGTTATTTAAAATTTGTATAAATATTTAACAAATGTTTTAAACATTTAATAAATGGCGCCTTGATGAACAGAATAATTTTCTTTAAAAGAAAAAACATGAAAAACACTGACCCCAAATTTTTTACCAGTACGGTAAATTTATATGTTAATTAGTAAATTAAACAAAACAAGCACAAACAGACTCATGAAAAATAAAGGTGGGGGGGGGGGGGGGGGGGGGGATTGTTTCCAGGGAGTGTATCCATAGCCCTGTGCGAAAAAAGTCCAAAGCACACAAGTCCATTTCCTAATGTCTAAAGAAAAGCAAAATGAAGACTTTGGAGTGGCCTAGTCAAAGTCCTGGCCTGAATCCAATTGAGATGCTCGGACATGACCTTAAAAAGGTGGTTCATGCTCGAAAACCGTCCAATGTGGCTGAATTACAACAATTCACCAAAGTTGAGTGGGTCAAAATTCCTCCACAGCGCTGTAACAGACTCCCTACAAGTTATCGAAAACCCTTGATTGCAGTTGTTGCTGCTAAGGGGGACCAAACCAGTCATTGGATTTAGGAGGCAAACACTTTTTTTCACATAGGGTTATGTATTTAGTTTTAATAATAAAATCCTTCATTTCAAAACTGCATGATGTGTTTACTTGTGTTATCTTTGACTAATATTTGAATTTGTTTGATGATCTGAAACATTAAAGTGTGACAAGCATTCAAATAAAAAAAAAATGAGTAAAGGGGCAAACACTTTTTCACACCACTTTAAGTAAGCAATTTTTTTTCTTCAGAAAATCAGCAATTAAATCAGCTTTTTCCTGTGTATTACAGATTTGGCATAATGTTATTTGTATGTTAAAAACATACATATAAAAATATATTTTTGATATATTTGAATTTTTTTATTTCAGCCAAACTAAAGGAAAATAAGAACTTCTCCAGAAGAATAAATATTATAGGAAATACTGTCAAAATTTCCTTGCTCTGTTAGACATCACTTGGGAAAAATATTTGAAAAAGTATTACAATTTAACAAGAGGGCTAACAATTTTGACTCCATGGTAGCAAACTTAATGATTGTATTTTGTTATATATATATATATATACATATTTTTATTTTTTAATGCAGAATAAACATGTAAGAGGTCATTCTGTCTGTACGTCACAGATGGTCAACAATTCATCAACGAGACGGACACAAAAAAAACGACATGTACATCAGCGCTCCTCTTTTACATCCCATCAGCAAGGCAATTCTCTCAGCGGGCGTCCGGCCTCTGCGTAACAACAGCCAAACACAGCATTGTCCAGCAGTTTCACACAGACAAAGGCTGTTTTAGCGGTAATAGATGTTTAAACCGTGTTTTACAGGTTTACGATGGATGTGATGTGTATTGAGAGGCACTTTAATTTGTGAAAGGAGTTTTGTTTGTGTCGCGTTTAAGCATCTGGTCCTACAGGAAGAAAGAGAGGACATTTGGACAAGAAAGAGAAGACAACAGACTTTAATGTTTCAGATCAAATAAATTTAAATATTAGTCAAGAAATAGCACAAGTAAACACGTCATCCAGTTTTTTAAATGAAGGTTTTTGTTATTAAGGGAAAACTAAATCCAAAACTACATAGTCCTGTGTTAAAAAGTCCAAAGCACACCAGCAAATCTTCTGTATGGCTGAAGAAAAACAAAAAGAAGACTGGCCTAGTCACAGTCCTGACCTGAATCCAATTGAGATGCTGTGGCATAACCATTTTTGTCCATGATAACATATATTTTCAATTTTGTGATTTAACTGCAAAGAAAGTATGTTGTTGGAATTCTTATTAATATATAAATAATGCTAAAATGTTCAATTAAAATATCATTATTTATTTATTAGAGAGAGAGAGAGCTGATAATGGGAGGTTATTTATAATTTAAGACATAATAAGGCACAAGCCGCCTATTTATTTATAAAATGTTAAAGATATTTTGTGAATGTAAAATATTGTACATACAGTGGTGTGAAAAAGTGTTTGCCCCCTTACTGATTTCTTTCTCTGATTTTCTTTTTGCATGTTTGTCACACTTTAGTATTTCAGATCAAACGAATTGAAATATTAGTCAAAAATAACACAAGTAAACACGTCATGCCGTTTTTAAATGAAGGTTTTATTTATTAATGGAAAACTAAATCCAAAACTACAGTCCTGTGTTAAGAAGTCCAAAGCACACCAGCAAATCCACTTCTGTATGGCTGAAGAAAAACAAAATGAAGACTTAAAACCAGACTGGTTTCTTGAACATGACAATGAGTTCACTGTACTCAAATGGCCTCCACAGTCACCAGATCTCAATCCAATAGAGCACCTTTGGGATGTGGTGGAACGGGAGATTCGCATCATGGATGTGCAGCCGACAAATCTGCACCAACTGCGTGATGCTATCATGTCAAAATGGAGCGAAATCTCTGAGGAATATTTACAGTACCTTGTTGAATCTATGAAGGATTAAGGCAGTTCTGAAGGCAAAAGGGGGTCCTACCCGCAGAGGCGCCTCCAATGGGTGGCCAGTAAACTGTGGCCACCCCAGTATGATTGTGCTGTTGATATTATTAATTCAAATGTACTTACATAATTTCACAATATTTAAATAAATAAATAAATAAATAAAATGCAGCCGCTAAATTATTGTGGATTGATTGGTGCCACCGAAGTAGCTGATTCACTGCCCCTCCCCCTCCCCGATAGTTGTTGACACACGCACACCTTCAACAGACAGTAATGGTTATGTTTGTCATATAATCTATGTTCTCTGTTAACCTTTCTAGTTAAATACTACATGTGTTATTGTTATTTAACAGGGCTCAGAAATAGGTCATTTTGGTTTGCATTGTTCAATGTTTTCGCTTTTCTACAGAACGTTCGCTTTTGATTACTACACATCTTTAAAAAAATTAAGGGTAAAGTTCTTATAAGTTGTTTAGTATTGTTCGACGACGAGAGACGAAACACAACTTTGGGTTCACAAGATTGTACACTTTTTATTAAGAAATTATTCTTTTTGAAATGAAAAATTACAAATCCCAAAAAAATAAATAAATAAATGCATTTTAAAAATCAGCTTTTCAGAATTCAGTTTATAGCACCTCCATTTGCTTTTAAGGGCCAGAAATCTCAATGATTTCGTGCATGTATTTTGCAAAATGGATAAATGATATTATCAGAGTCTGTATAGTGAGTGTGTGTGTATGTAGTAATGCCTTTTGTTCAGTTTGTTCTGTTCTATTATTAATTAATTCATTAATCTTCATTGATTTTAGACATGGCATGTGCTGTATGCTGTACAATAAAAGTATGTGAAAAAATAACCGACCTGAAAAGAGTTTTTTAGCTAAATATGGATTTTTATTTGGTAAACCGGAGCACCCGGAGGAAACCCACGCCAACACGGGGAGAACATGCAAACTCCACACAGACACGCCAACTGACCCAGCCGAGGCTCGAACCAGCGACCTTCTTGCTGTGAGGCGAACGTGCTACCCACTGCGCCACCGTGCAGCCCACCACATTATTTAATTTACTAGAAACAAAAATATAACATTACACTGAATTCATTATTTTTTTGCGTGCCACCCCAAGATTTGGTGTGGCCTCATCTGGCCACCCCTAAGAAAATGTTCTGGGGGCGCCACTGCCAACCCGGTACTAGTAAGTTGTACCTAATAAAGTGGCTGGTGAGTGTGTGTATATATACTGTATATAATCTGTCTTAAGGGGGGGGGGGGGGGGGGGGGTTATTCTTTTTTTAATTTAATTTAATTTAATTTTTTATTTCAGGAAACTTCATAATACAACTTCGAATACAGTAAAAGAGAACAGTTCTTTTACACAATCTTCAGATTAGATACACAGGATAAAGAGCAAAAAAATATATATATAATTTTTTTTAATAATAATTAAAAGAAAAAATTATGCAATAAAAAATATAAAAAATAAAATAAAAATAATAATTCAAGTAGCATGAAAGATCTCATCATATTTACTCAAGAAAGAAGCACATTTCTTATTATCAATTAATCTAAGTGATTTAATTAAATGTTCTATTTCACATAAGAAGTCTATAAAAATTTGAATTTTTTTAAGGAACCTCAGTTTGTGAAAGTAAAATTTCCCAGCAAGTATAAGAAAGTTTACAGTGGCCTCTAACGACTTGTTTTGGTTTTCAAAATAACAAATAATATCCTTAAGGCGCAAATTACCACTCATATTAACCTTGGCAAAAGCAATATGAACTTAAATCATTCCAAAACGATGATGATACATTGCATGAAAAAAACAAGTGACAAATGTCCTCACTATCATTCTTACAAAAGGTGCAAATACCAGTAACATCACAATATTTGGATAAAAGTGCATTACATGGGTAAATATTGTGCAAAATTTTAAAGTGCACCTCTTTTATTTTATTAGGAATACAAAATTTATATGGTAATAGCCATGTTTTCCTCCAATGAATGTTTACAATTATAGAACCCCCAAAAAACTTTCCTCTAGGAGTAATTGAGTTTTGTGACTGGGACAATTGACGTATGAACTTATTATTGCATTCCTTACCAAGAATAGATTTTCCTCCTAGATATAACTGTGACAATTGTTTGGAACCTGCCTCATAACCAAGAGCTGCTTTCATCAGACATAGTAATCCACTAGGTATAGCCTTTATAATTGATTTAAATTCCATATATTCAATTCAATTCAATTCATCTTTATTTCTATAGCGCTTTTACAATGTAGATTGTGTCAAAGCAGCTTCACATAGAAGATTATAGTGAATTGGAATGATGTCCGTTCAGTTTTTAGAGTTTAAGTTCAGTTCAGTTCAGTGTGGTTTAATTTTCACTGCTGAGAGTCCAAACACTGAAGAGCAAATCCATCGATGCGCAGCTCTACAGGTCCCGAACCATGCAAGCCAGTGGTGACAGGGAATTGATTAATATTAATATTTATATTTATAATTTAATATTTAATTATATTATAATTATATTTAATTTAATTAATATTTATAATATACCTTACAGGGAATTGATTAATATTTATATTTATATTTATAATTTAATATTTAATTATATTATAATTATAATT
>CAIGQV010019082.1:1787619-1811735 GCA_903798115.1 Danio jaintianensis
TATATTATAATTATAATTATATTTAATTTAATTAATATTTATAATATGCCGGACAGGGAATTGATTAATATTGATAAAACTCTCATAAGTTAAGAGATCCCCGTTACGATTGAAAAGATCAGAAACAAAAATAATGTTTTTGTTAAACCATTTATCGCAAAAAAAAAGATTTATTATTTATCTTAATGTCTGCATTATTCCATAAAATGGTTTTGTGGGGTGAGAAATTGTGGTTGTAAACGGGGGGTTATTCTACAATGTTCCGGCAGGTGTCAGTGTGCGTCACAGGACTGCGGGAATCTCGCCGTACTCCCGCGAAGAAGCTCCGTGTCATCGCGGGCCTTGGTTCTTTGGCCGCTATTTGAAAGATGGCTGCAGAGGCGCGTTCTGTGGCTGAGAGAGACACCGCGGACGGGTGAGAATCAACAAAAATAAACATTTAATAAACTATTGCTGTAGCTTTAACTTATCACAGACATAATGAGAGCTACTTTGCACAGCAGTGATGTTAATATCCCTTCAGTAACGCGTGAACACCACAGCGCTATCATGTCAAGTGTTCAAATGAGCTGATGCTGCTGTTGCGATGGTTTATTTTCATTTACGCACTCTTTCTTCTTTAATCGATATTATATTTACTTTATGAATGTGATGTTTACATAATTAACATACTGAGACTGCATTTGCGGTATTTAAACATGATTTAAGCTCATTTCGCATTAAAGTCATTGTCAAAACAAAGGATTGATTAACGCTACTCTGGACATGAGCTTCATGTTGCTTTCATAATAAGGGAAATATAAAAATATTGATATCTATTTATGCATGCATTTGTGTGTATATATACGTTTTAGTTTTCAAGCTTTTTGTTGGGGTAAACCCACCAAACATTAGACGTCTGACGGACGTGCATATCATGTCTATATTGCGTCCGTTCGTATAATAGATGTCTTTTGGACGTCCGTCAGAAGTCCAATGTTCAGTGGGAAGTTGGTTTATATTCGCACAATCGTTCAGTGACAACTTGTGACATAATCCCTATATTATTCACCACGGTACTTGAGTATTCGGTCTGAAATCCCATGTATGTATGACTTCAAAACAACATTAGCACTATTTAATTGACTGAGCAATGTTGTACTTTAGTAGTCGTTGGCTGTTAATATGATTTCCCTATTTAGAATTTGCTAAGAATACATTAATGAAGTTATATTATTAAGGAGACAGTCCGAATGTGCGAATATAAAACCAACTTTGATTTGATTTGATTTTTTTATTTGACAATTTACACAAAAAATATACAAACAAGTCCAGTTAGACTAATTCATACATATTTCAAAAACCGTCGAGGATAAAATACACAAAAAAGCCACAGGCTTATTTCCATTGTGGTCCTCGATATTCTTAAAAATGTGTAAACATAAATCAGCTCAGCAACTCAGCACAACAAGATCTTCAACTTTAACCATAAAACAGTCTTATATTTTAAAAGGGTGATATATATTTATTAATTTTCCTTTGGCTTAGTCCCTTATTTATCTGGGGTGGCCACAGCGGAATGAACCACCAACTATTCCAGCATATGTTTTACGCAGCGGATGCCCTTCCAGCATTGGGAAACACACCTATACACACATTCACACACACACACTCATACACTACGGTCAATTTACTTAATCCAATTCACCTATAGCGCATGTCTTTGGACTGCAGGGGAAACCGGAGCACCCGGAGGAAACCCACGCCAACACGGGGAAAACATGCAAACTCCGCACAGAAATGCCAACTGGCCCAACCGGGACTCAAACCAGCGACCTTCTTGCTGTGAGGCTAACCACTGAGCCACCGTGCCCGATTTTACTTCACTAATAAGTAAAAGTAGCAAACACATTGCTTTAAACAGCCATATCACCCTGCAGCCCAAGACCGGTTACTCACTGAAGCTAAGCAGGGCTGAGCCTGGTCAGTAGCTGGATGGGAGACCACATGGGAAAAGTAGGTTGATTTTGATTTTATTTGACAATTTTCACAAAAAATATACAAACAAGTCCAGTTAGACTAATTCATACATATTTCAAAAACCGTGGAGGATATAATACACAAAAAAGCCACAGGCTTATTTCCATTGTGGTCCTCGATATTCTTAAAAAATGAAAGAGCAAAGCATAAATGGAGTGTAAACATAAATCAGCTCAGCAACTCAGCACAACAAGATCTTCAACTTTAACCATAAAACAACCATTTTTTAATTTCCCTTCTAAAAACATTCTCAATTTGGATCTCTTTAAAACTCCTAGGCAATACGTTCCAAGCAACAGAGCTAGTACACAAACAGGAATTTCTACCTGTTTCACTCCTAAATCTAAAAGGATAAATATCCCTGCTACTCGCTCTTGTAGAATGAGAATGTACCTCACTAACTAAAACATAATAATCAAGAAAATATTTAGGTACCATTTTATTTATAATCTTAAACACCATCACTAATTTCAAAAACGTTACCCTTTGTTCAACTTCACCTCAATAGTTGGTTTTAAATTCGCATCTTTAGACTTTCACCTTCTTAAAATAATTTCAGAAAAGGATAATTTGCAAATAATAAACGGGTAAGTCATATTAGCAGCCAGTGACTACTAAAGTATTGTTCACAGTATATATAGTTATAATATAGTCAAATAGTGCTTATTGTTTTATTTAATTGTTTGCTAATTGTAAGTCATTATTTTAGACTGAATGTTCAAGTAGCGCGGTAAACTATATGAGGACATTAAATAGAGATAAGCGTGTTTATCAGCTTTTTTCAAGTTACAGTACAAATATAATGTATGTTGTGCTCATAACAGTATGTCACAGTAAGATAATTAAACTGTATGAGCCTTTTTAATTTCGTATTTGCCGTTTTATGGAATGCAAAAGTCCGAATGTGCGAATATAAAACCAACTTTACCTCAGTTCGTCAGAGCTGTAAAATAATTGATGATATAGCTCCGGTTTCCCCCACAGTCCAAAGACCTGCGCTATAGGTGAATTGAATAAAGTAAATTGGCCGTAATGTGAGAGTGTATGGGTGTTTCCCAGTACTGGGCTGCAGCTGGAAGGGCATCTGCTGCGTAAAACATATGCTGGAATAGTTGGCGGTTCATTCTGCTGTGGCGACCTCTGAAATAGAGACTAAGCCGAAGGAAAATTAATGAATTGATGATATGTTTATAATTAACGGATTATTTATTAGGTCAGGGGTGTTGATATGTAAATGTGAGCACATAATGAGCTGGTGTTTAAGAATGAATTACAAATAATTTCTGTCAGTTTCTGTCTCTCATTTTTTATGTGTGTGTGTTTTGCAGAGATGCCTCTTTTGGAGATCTGACCACAAACATGGAGACTGAGTCGTCCAGTGGAAAAGAGACTATGGTACTGTTGGATATTTGACACATGAGGAGTTGAACTTTCTACAATTTCCACAATGTTTACTTTAAAGGGGGCCTATTATACAAAAATCACTTTTATAAGGGGTTTAAACACAGTTGTGTGGCAACAGTGTGTGAATATAACCAGCCTCTAAAGGTAAAGATTTATTAATTCTTTTTTTATGATCACACTTGATAAAAAACATTGTGCAGAAACACTTTGATTGACATTCTCCCTTTGTACGTGTCATCAGAGGGGGAAAGCCCCGCCCCCTATTGACCATCTCTTTCTCATTAGCATAAACAGCCCTGAGTGAGAAGCAGCCATTAGAGTTTTAAATCTGCCGCTATGCTGACACAGTCATTTGTAGCTCCGCCCTCTTTTGAAAAGAGCACAATCTCATTTGAATTTAAAGCGACAGTCACCAAAACGGTGCAATTGGGATCAAAGCCTAAAAGGGTCAGATTCAGAGAGTTATAAAACATTATTTGTGCGGTGTTTTGAGATGAAACTTCGCGCACACACACACTCTAGAGACATCAGAAACTTATTTTAAATCTTGTAAAAAGGGGCATAATAGGCCCCCTTTAATACATTCCTACTCTTTTTGTGAATAAAAAACTGTTAATTATTAGTTATTTCTGCATGTTTTTTTTCTCATGTTGTGTGTTTTTAGAATTGTTTAAAGACTTTTTTTTTTAATCTATTTATCATTTTTATTTTTCAGCGTACATTAAGTTTCTTTTGTATTAAATTACTCATTTAATACAGTTGTGATCTGTATATTGCACAGCCCTAATTTCCATATTGCTTTAATTTGTATTATTTCAGTATTAATTTTTGTAGTTTCAGTACTTCAGTTTAAACTCACTTCAGTTAAGTGCCAGTGCGGTATTTTTTGCAAAGTGTTTTTTAAAGGTGTTTCAAATTACAGTGCTATTTCAATTAGCATAACTGTTTTAACAGTTTTCAGATTAAGCACATTACTTATAAATTCAAAGTTAATTTCCCATGGATAAGTACGTAGTCAGCTTGTACTATTCTCTACTTGTACAGTTTGAAACTTTGCATACTATCACTTCTCATGCTATTGCCTGAAGAAGAATTGCTTGTTGCATTCTTTATTTGTATGTTGATTTAAAAGTAATTGTACATTTTAAAAGGCTTTCTTGTGTCTCATTGAATTTCCTGCATCACCTTTAGCTTCTGTTTTATAACGCTCAGTCTGTTTGGCTCTTTAGGACACGGCTGGTGACAGTTCTGAAGCAGCGGACGCTCAGACGGGCTCTGGAGATGATGAGAACGGCCGTCAGCTGGGTGAAGTGGAGCTGCAGTGCGCGCTGTGCATGAAGTGGTTCACCGCAGACACCTTCAGCATCGACACTGCGTAAGATTCTCTCTCTTATCTCGTCACTTATTATGCATTCACACCCCGCAGGCAGCGAGAGTGTCAAAGAAACTGAAAGTCATTCATTTTCCATGGGTGCCGGCATAAAAAAAAGTTACTGGGGAGTTACTGATGTGCATTAATGTTATATATTTTTGGAAAAAAAGCAGGACTCGCTAACTATAATGACAGTACAAAACAGTGTTGCTGCTTCAGAATATTTCAGACACATTGGAGAGGTGGAGCAAAGCCTCACGCAACAACTTGATCTTCCATGAGTAAATGAATTTGATAAAAGATGCGCAACATTTTTCCGCTAGTATGTTTTTATGTGGGAATGTAAGTGATTTGCGGATATGCTGCAATGGCCCCTTTAAATAGGAGACCAGTGTAGTGAAGTTTGATGCTCTCGCCGGCGGCACACAGTTAGGCTGCTTTCACACCTGTGGATTGGTTTGTTTGGTTCGGCCCAAGGGCAACAAATATTACATTGTAGCATTTTTCTACCATTTTGGTTTTGACTTTTCCTGCGGAACTCCTTAAGTAAACAAAGAGAGGAGAAAAGGTCAGCACACAACACAATGATCACGAGGGCAGACAACACGATGATCAAAAAATGGAAATTCTAAAAGATTGTGTGTATTTTCACAGCAAAACAAGAATTGAAGCAAATAATACCATAGATTTTGAGAAGCTATCTATATAGTAGACAATACAGTACTTTTTTCCTGTAACATTAAGTATTGCCTTTAGAATTTGAATATAATTTGAAATTTGCTTATTTAAGAAAGAAATTTGAATTTGGTTTTTTAGCTATATTGACAGCCCTAGATCACGTTACGGTTTTTGGAGTTACGGATCGGACCATTTTTTGGATCCGTAAAAAGGGGAGGAGACAAATAGAACTTGCTTGCCATTTATTACAAAAACAGTAGCCTACTGTAAGAAATGTTTGGTTTTTCAAACATAACTTAGAATAAATTTAAAAAAGGGACACCCATGCATATTTCAATAAGACAATGCAAAACCACATTCTGCACGCATTACAAAGTCCTGGCTGTGGAGGAAGAGGGTACAGGTACTTGACTGGCCTGCCTGCAGTCCTGACCTGTCTCCAATAGAGTGTGTTGAAGCGTACTGTTTTTCAAACAGTAACCCATACTGCTGCCCACCTTAAGACTTGTTTGCAGGACGAATGGGACAAAATTACACCTGAAACACTTCATCACTTGGTGTCTTCAGTCCCTAAACGTCTTTTAAGTGTTGTGTAAAGGAATGGCAACATTACAAAGTGGTAAATGCTTTACTGTTCCAACATTTTTTGAAATGTGTTGCAAGAACCAAAATTGGAATAGGTGTTTATTTATAAAAAACAACAACAATGAAAATCATGAGGAACACAATAAATAATGTTTGTCGTATTGTCTGCAGTGAAATACAAGTCAAAGTAAAGTTAGAAATCACTTCTTTCTTTTTTTTATTTGCATTTTCCATACTGTCCCAACTTGATTTGTGGTTGTGTAAACTGTTATCCCAGTGCTTCTGTGTTATTTGATGGTTTTTAATAGGGATGGGCATTTCTGATCATTCTGCATTTCGATTAATCCACAGGTTTGACAAACGAGTACTCGATTAATCGGGGGTGGAGCTTAAGCAAGTGGCTGGGGGCGTGTGTGCGTCATAGCTACAATTAAATAACATTAAATAAAAAAAAATATATTTTAATTGAAGCCCTGTTAAAAACGTTGTTGATAAAACTATGACAGGATTCAGAAAACAATTAAATCAACACTGTTGGGTTATTAAAAATCACCATCAATATTGGTTAACACAGTAAACATTTAAAGACGCGTGAGGCATGTAGGTTTTCTACATGACCCATTGTAAATAAAATTTATCATAAAGCCTAGAGACACAATATGTAAATGTTATATTACAAATTGTGTCTATCTACACAAAATGCATGTGAGCTTGAACTACATGCAAACCAGAAAGTAGGCCTAGTGGATGTGCTTCTCCCGTTACAGGGTGCTTTAAAGCAACGGCAACTGAAGCCCCGCAGAAAAAAGTTATTTTACAGTATTATCCCCATCAATATGTGTTTTATTATTTCTTTAAATATTTTGGATCCGTTTTTAAAACGATAACCTACCTTTTTCTATGTTTTAGACAACAACAAAAAAAAAACACACACATGATACTCTGCTTTTCAGTTATTTTATTCAACTGACATTTTCAACAAAACAATATTTTACTTCAGCAGCATCACAACAGCTGTGGATTTTTGTTTTTTATTTGTAAAAGGTTCGCAAAAATACTTTTCACCAAACGACTGTTAAGTAGCCCATAGCCTAATGAAAATTAGAAGCTAGCATAATTTGGCTGTGTAAACGTAAAATAAAAATAGCCTGAATATTTTAAACTTAAAGATTAGGTAAAATAACATTTCTTTCAAAATGATCAGTCGGTGAAGGTAAATAAAATAAAGCTGGCCTTATTTAACTATGCCGCTTAAACTTAAAACCAAAACCGCCTGAATATTTTACCATGCATGGCTAATAAAACTTAATATAAGGACTACATATTTTTATTCAAAAAGATCAGTCGGTCTATGTGCTCCGATGAAAGCCGAGTGCGAAGTTTA
The DNA here is from genome assembly GCA_903798115.1 of Danio jaintianensis. NCBI lineage: Eukaryota > Metazoa > Chordata > Actinopteri > Cypriniformes > Danionidae > Danio > Danio jaintianensis. The sequence continues at coordinate 1,795,062 of CAIGQV010019082.1, forward strand.
TTTACAATTAGACCGGCGGTGGAAAAAAACGCGCTCAGCAGGCACAGAAGTTGCAGGAACAGCCAGGTACCACTGGGCAAGGGTGCTTAGCCTTGCAAATCGAGACTCATTTACTTTCCACCACAATAAAGGATCTTGGTTTAGAGAGATGTAGGCTCTCTGAAGTAGCTTTTAAATTCAGTGTCATCCGGAGAAACATCACTCATGCCGTAGTCCTCGCCGAAAAGAGTGTCGAGCTCTGTTGCTGAGTCGGGCTTACTTTGTATGGGTCTAACAGGTTTTGGGATTGTCTCTAATACTGCGCTGTGAATTTTCCAGTCGTTTATGTAATGACAGGTTATCGTCATATACGATTCAGTGGTTAGCGATGTCCACGCATCCGTAGTTATAGCCACCCGCGCTGGCTTTGACAGACTGTCTTTTAGTGCACAAGCGCATTTTTCGTACAGAGCATCAATCCTTGCAGTGACTGTTTTGCGCGATGAGACCGTATAGTGGGGCTCAACGTAACTCATTAAACATTTGAAACCTTCACCTTCAACAAAACTAATAGACAGCAAGTCTTTTGCTGTCATTTCTGCTATTAGCTGCGTCATCTTCTCTGCCCTGCCTGTGTCGCATTTCTGTCTGATGGTGAATTCTCTTATGCCCGTCTGACTGCTGGTTGTGGCACCGGCATCATCTCCTTTTTCCTTTTTAAGATGGTAACGCATCGAACTCGCTGTGGAGTTGTAGACTAGTGTGGCACTACACATTTTACACTTGACTGTTTTTTCGTCAAGTGTTGCCAGACATCGCTGCGCGCTTTAGAAGCCATACTCGATCTGCGCTCCGGTCCTGTTTCTAGACCGCAACTTCCTGCAGCCATAACCAATCAAATATCAGACTACCGCCCAAATACCAGCATAACCAATCAGAAAGAATGAAAGTAATTTAATTTGAGCCAATCGATCATCGTTTTCATGCTCGATCGTCGCTGATGCGTTCGAGTAATCGATTAATCGAATACTTGTGCACATCCCTAGTTTTTAAGTTTGTAACTAACTGAAAAGGGTAGAAATCGAATCTCATTATCGATCAAATGCAGATTGGAAGCAGCGCATCGAATGATTAATAAACATGCAAATCACGATCATGTATAATTTAGATTGCGTGGGTGTTTGAATTGAGATCCTGGTCTTTTAATGATTAATTGTGCAGCTTTACACTGGATGAGTTAATGTAGGCTAAAAAGTAGTGACAGAAAACACCTTTAATAACATATGAAAGCATTTAGTTGCCACCACAACTTTTTCTGTCATCATTATATTTACAGGAAAGTCAAAATACTTTTTTATATATGTCATCTCTCTGCGATTGTTACAAATTTAGGATTAATATACAAGTAAAAAACAGTTATCAATCCATGCGTCACGTGCATGCTGAACTGTGGGTCGTGATCTGAACGAATCATGGATCAACTGTGGCCCCTAGCCATATATTTTAGACTGCTTTTGAAGGCAGTTTTGTCAGTATTTAGATATTTTATTAAACCTCATATTGTAGATGTTCAAGTAGTTTGATTTCAGCCAAATATTGTCCTATCATAATAAACCATACATCAATGGAGAGGCGCCAGTTTACTGTCATTGCCATGACAGCACATTATCACCACTGAAGAAGCAGGGACAAGTGAAATATAGAAATCTCTTGTCGATGTGTTATTTGAGTGGACTTGTCTTTTCTGGTGAGCATGTGTGGTTCATGCACAAGCAGATATTAATATTAATATCTGCTTGTGGAATATTAAGTTTTTATTTATTTATTAACTTGTTTTACTTTTTTACTCTTGCTCTTTGGTCGACGCAGCAAAAATCTCTAATCCCTACTTTAAATACCATTTTTTGTGTGAAATTGGTGTTGGAAGCCCAAAAGATGGTTGTGTTGAGTGACTTTTCTTGCAGCGGACTTTGCTTGGATGTATGGGTGTCCCACGTGCACACACACTTACACTCTGCTTTCTCCTTCCTGCAGAACGTGCCTGCCATTTATGACCAATTATGTGTTTCACTGCAACGTGTGTCACCACAGTGGAAACACTTACTTTCTGAGGAAACAAGCCAGTGAGTGGATCTGTTTACTAAAACTATTACATTCTGGTTCAACACTGCTTTCAGAACAGACACAGAATGACCCTGTTAGATCCAGAACGTGAACAAGACCTTTTTTGTTTATCGTGTTCATTGTGGATTGGCTTTATTTCCCCAGATCTGAAGGAAATGTGTCTCACTGCTTTGGCAAATCTGACATGGAGGTCCAGAACTCAAGAGGAGCATCCTAAAACTATGTTCTCTAAGGATAAGGTACAGTTTTAGCTGGGATTGTTTAGCAGAAGCATGTGTTATTCATATTGTGCTCTTTGCAATAGCTAAACATATACTTTTGGAATGCTCTGTTTTTAATGTTATCAGACAACGGTTTTAACTGGAGAAACTTTAAAGTTCTAGACAAGCAAAAAATATTGTCTAGGGTTGGGTATCGTTAGAATTTTATCAATTTCGATTCTTATCGTATCGATTCCTAGTTTTGATTTCATTGTAAAACGTAAAATAAAAAGTAATTTAGGCCCTGTTCATGAGGGAATTCAGGTTAGTTTTCATTGATCTGATCACAAATGGACAAACACTTTACAATAAGGTTGTATTAGTTAATGCGTTTACTAACATGAGCAAACAATTAACAATACATTTTTTACAGTATTTGTTCATGTTTGTTAACCTCAGTTAAAGTTGCAGTAGGTGATCTGCCAAAATGTTAACCATGCCATCCAAAGCCACACCTCCTGAAATCACAAAAGCGCACCTTAAAGATAACGGTTGACAATCCACTAGATCATGTCATTCGCCAGTTAGAAAACTTTATAGTACTTTGTAATATTACTGTTCCGAATAAAAAAACTGTAATATATCTTGCACATTTTCAGTTGTGTAGCAAGCAGAACCTGTCATAATGTGCAATATTTCATGCAGCAAGGATCACTGGTCTCACTCTCACGCGCTTTAACCTAAAGCGATGACTGTATGCTTAGTTATTACTTATTACTAAGCCATACTTACATACTATTTCAGAGCGAAAAAATCCAACAATGAAGTATAACTGAACTGAGTTGTTTTTTGGTTTGTTGTAAAGGACATCATACCTTTCATTGACAAATACTGGGAGTGTATGACGACCCGCCAGAGGCCCGGCAAACTGACATGGCAAAATAACATCGTCAAGACCATGGTGAGTTATTTGACTCTTTTATTATTTTATTGTGTGTCAATAATTTGGTTAATAGTGTTTAATAAAGGCTGTCTTGTGTTGTTTGACCTCAGAGTAAAGAGCGTGATGTTTTCCTGGTGAAAGAACATCCTGATCCTGGCAGCAAAGACCCTGAAGAGGACTATCCTAAATTTGGTTTGCTTGATCAGGTTTGACCTTTAACCCTATTCAAGTGAATTTAAATGTTTCTGGTACTTTGAAAAGATGTTATTGAGAAGAAATACTGCATACTTGCACTATATACTGTTCATGCTGCATTTTCTCACAATATTGAACTGTTTTTGTATTTTAATATCTAATCTGTGGCTGTCTTATGAAATGAGGTCAATTTCATGCATATTGAATTGGGATGAATGATATATATGTATATAAGCAGTGATGGAAAGAGTACTGAAAAGTCATACTCAAGTCAAAGTACCATTACTCACCTAAAATTGTAGTGCGAGTAAAAGAATGTGTTGTAAATATTACTCAAAGTATGAGTAAAGGCTGATTTATACTCGTTCGATTGAGTGCGTGCGGCGAATGTGACGTCATTGCAGACTTTGCGGAAGTTTGCTTTGGGTGAGCGCGACATGATTTCGGCTGGTGGAGTACACAATTGTTTGAGACTCGAGCGAACAGTTCAACATGGCTGCATATGCAAGCCAGGAGATGCACAAATTTGTATTTATTTATTTGATTTTTTTAAAGAAGTTTTAATACATTCACTACCGCGTTCGTATTTTACCGTCATGCTTTAAAAAAAAAAAAGAAAAAAAGAAAAAAAAAAAAAACACGATAGAATTTTGCTATCTATAATCCATAATAATAATAACTCCTGTATAGTAGTCCCACAACATACTTTCACATCTGTCACTCGATGAAACTCGAATCCCCTGTCAGAAAAGTCTAGTGGCTGGGAATGACCTTTTTACAGTGTCTGCTATAATGTTAATGTTGTTTTCGTGTGTTTACATGAATATGGCCATGGTGTAAATGCACAGTACAGTTACGAGTTTATTGCCACATTATATTGTTATGATAAAATGATATCGTTGCCTTCAGTGCTTTCCTGAAGATAAATACCAAAAAATAACGCAACTGGAATAACTACAGCAGTCGCGATCATCAATCTCAAGAGCTCGTAAGAGCTTGCGATGAAACATAACGTATGTGGGTGCTGTCCCATTCCCTAGGGGTAAATTTGAAGCCCTTCCCCTTCACACTCTGTTTCAAGGGGGAAGGGGGAAGGTTAAAAAATAGAATTGGGATTGGGCCTTACTATTTACAGTGTTTTGTGTTTGGTTTTACCCAGGATCTGGGCAACATCGGGCCGTCGTATGACAACCAGAAGCAGATGACCACAGTCACGGGTGCTGGAGGATTGAACGGTAAGACTTACGACTTAACCCTAGAAATGCTTCCAGTTGCATATTTGATTCTCATTTGTGGAGGCAGTTCCTGTAAATCTGTGCGTTGTATTCCAGGTGGATCAACCTTTTCAGGTGACTATGGAGTGTTTTACGTGTGGCTTTTGAAATGGGAGGCTGGTGTTTGGTGCTCCTTTAACTTCCCCTCGCTTTGCATTGATCTTTGCGCTCTTGGTTGATTTGCTTGCTCCTCTTGGTCACTTTCCCTCAATCTGCAGCTGGATGTTGGCACTAATGTTTGTTTCTGTGTGCTTGCACCCTGTCTTTTCCCTTTTAGACTATCTAACCGTCATGGCTTTTGGCAATTGAATGTACTGGGGTTTTTACGTGCTTTTTTGTTGTGTTCGTCGAAAGCCATGGTCATTCGGTAGAACTCAATCCCCAATCAACACTGTAATCTCTGCAAGTGTTTGGGCTTTAAAGGTGCTGTATGTATGTTTTTGACTCTTATAAAGCATAAAAATACACTAATATGCTTGCAGATATTTAAGAAACATGCTAAGTAAACGTACTTGTTTATCTGAAAAACAATGCTGAAGTCACTTATTCTCCTTTGAAAATGTGCATTTGCGTCATAATGTCTGTCTTTGTTTTGGCTTCTATAACCCACCCACTGCCAATTTACCTAATTGTATTTCGTCACCCCGGGTTGCATTTAAAAAAAATAATAATAATAATATATAATAATAGCAATATATATACACTCTGTTAGCTTTATTGCCACTTTATTAGGTACACCTGTCCAACTGCTTTTTAATGCAAATTTCTAATCAGCCAATCACATGGCAGCAACTCAATGCATTTAGGCATGTAGACATGGTCAAGACGATCTGCTGCAGTTCAAACCGAGCATCAGAATGGGCAAGAAAGGTGATTTAAGTAACTTTGAACGTGGCATGGTTGTTGGTGCCAGACGGGCTGGTCTGAGTATTTCAGAAACTGCTGATCTACTGGGATTTTCACGCACAACCATCTCTAGGGATTACAGAGAATGGTCCGAAAAAGAGAAAATATCCAGTGAGTGGCAGTTCTGTGGGCACAAATGCCTTGTTGATGTAAGAGGTCAGAGGAGAATGGCCAGACTGGTTCCAGCTGATAGAAAGGCAACAGTAACTCAAATAACTACTCATTACAACCGAGGTCTGCAGAAGAGCATCTCTGAACACACAACACATCCAACCTTGAGGCGGATGGGCTACAGCAGCAGAAGACCACACCGGGTGCCACTCTTGTCAACTAAGAACAGGAAACTGAGGCTACATTTCACACAGGCTCACCAAAATGGGACAATAGAAGATTGGAAAAACATTGCCTGGTCTGATGAGTCTCGATTTCTGCTGCGACTTTCGGATGGTAGGGTCAGAATTTGGCATCAACAACATGGATTCATCCTGCCTTGTATCAACGGTTCAGGCTGGTGGTGGTGGTATAATGGTGTGGGGGATATTTTCTTGGCACACTTTGGGCCCATTAGTACCAATTGAGCATCGTGTCAACACCACAGCCTACCTGAGTATTGTTGCTGACCATGTCCATCCCTTTATGACCACAGTGTACCCATCTTCTGATGACTACTTCCAGCAAGATAATGCACCACGTCATAAAGCGCGAATCATCTCAGACTGGTTTCTTGAACATGACAATGAGTTCACTGTACTCAAATGGCCTCCACAGTCACCAGATCTCAATCCAATAGAGCACGTTTGGGATGTGGTGGAACGGGAGATTCGCATCATGGATGTGCAGCCGACAAATCTGCAGCAACTGCGTGACGCTATCATGTCAATATGGCCCAAAATCTCTGAGGAATATTTCCAGTACCTTGTTGAATCTATGAAGGATTAAGGCAGTTCTGAAGGCAAAAGGGGGTCCAACCCGGTACTAGTAAGGTGTACATAGTAAAGTGGCCGGTGAGTGTGTATATAGTAGTTTTACAGTGACTGTAGCTTACTTTACTGTTTATTTGGGTGTCTCGTGTAGCAAATCCAATGATGCTGGTACTGACTATTCACTCTGGCCAATCAGCATGTTGTAGTGTTTCGAGTAACATTTTTTCTTAACAATGTGTGGTAACGTGGCCAAAAATGCTAACTCTGGACAGTAGCAGCCTCCGTAATGAGACGCAGATTTAGAGTTATAAAATGTTTAATAAATATGCTCATAATAAAATAATAAAATGTTTGTTAATTGGCAAATAATTTAAATATTACAAACGTAAACATTAGCTGAGCAGTTTACTATGTATGTTGGGTTCACACCAAATGCAGAGCACTGTATCACTTGCTCTAGTTTACTCGCGGGATGTTTTTCACCTCTACCAAATTTTCCGCTCATCTTGAATAATTTTAAATTGCGCGGAAGATGAGATTAAGTTTAATTCTGCGCATTTGTGGCAACTGCCTTGTGCGTTTCGCTTCATTTGTGCCCAGGGCCAGATTAACATAAGGGCTAGGTGAGGCTGAAGCCCCAGGGCCCATGGAAGAAGGGGGCCCCTGATTGGCTGAAGAATTAATTTGCGCTATGATGCGGGAAAACGACAGTAATAATATAGAGCAATGAAATATTGGCGCTGGCTTTCATCAGACAATATATCTGATGCAAAAAATAAAATAAGGATGCTAGCCTTCTGTAACTAAGAAGAACACAATATTTTGGATAAAAGCATGGATTTTAAAGATATCATATCATTAGGGATTTATGGTCACAAAAAAACTTTTTAAAGGCGAACCCCTATTTAAAGTGTTTATTATAAAGCCCCAATTTAGGAAGTAAATCAAATATTTTTTTGTTTTGCTGATTTTTGCAGCCTGTTTGAACTTTAAAGTTCATATTATGTCATTACTTAATTTTTTATACTTGCAGGCTTTATTTTAATAAAATAGAAAAAATATATAATAATCAAATATAAATCAAATGGTGGAAAATTAGATAATATTAATTTAGTGTATTATTAAAAAAAAAAAAAAATTATATATATAAAAAGGGGGGCCCTTACATTTTGTTATAGCCCCAGGGCCCAATGTGTTCTTAATCCGGCCCTGTTCGTGCCATCTGGCAGAAATGTATTTATGTATCATAGAAGCGTATCTATGTTTATGTGTTTGCATTGACTTTGTATGTAATCTACTCACGTGAATGCTTAATTTTAATTTTGTCTCGCTTCTGTTGGTGTCAATCTGGCAACCGGTATATGCGTCAGTCATCATCGGAGGGTCCAGGTGAAGAAAAAAATCAGATATTTTGATTTTGGACTGCAATACCTAGTTAAACCACTAGTCAATCCTACATACTGCACCTTTAAGTGAGCTTTGGATGATCAGGCTGAGGTTTTGTAGTGAGGCTGTGTTTTGTGTCTCAGGTGGGCTTCCTTCAGCTGCTACAGGAAAAGGCAGAGGAGCCAAACGCAAACAACAGCAGCAGCAGCAGGATGGAGCTGCCGCTGGAGCAGCCAAGAGAACACGCAGGTACGACAACAAATCTTGTAAAATAACTGTCACTTGATCAATTTGATGCATTCTTGCTTAATAGAGTCATCATTTCTTAAACCCGACTCTGCAGAAGGCTTTTTTTATTATTAAATGAACTCTCTTAAGGACCTTTTTTAACAAACTGTCACCAGGAAAAATGTTAGAATTATCATGTATTAATGCTAAAAATCTCATTTCATTTATGTATTCAATTGTTTGTTGTTTTTAATTGTACTGTATATTTATTAATGAAAGGTTCTTGCCCTGAAAATAGCCTTTGTTGCTGACATGGCATTAAATAAAAAATGCATCATCATCTTAAACCCGTGTGTCAATTTAAAATAATTACTTGTCCATGGAGGACAATTTTTTTATTTATTTAAATTGTTTTTTTTTGGTTAGCATCATCCAAAAATGTGAATTAGATTTATGTGCAGAAACTATTTATTAACACCTCAAAAAAAGTGCTAAAATGTTACCAATTTTATTTTTTTCACAATGAAAGAATTGTCACAGCATTTACGCCTTTTTGCTTAAATGTTACTAGTATTAAAGTATAGCAGTTTTTATATTTTTACATAGTGTAGAACAGATAAATCTTCTAATGGAATAAGGTTAAAATATATTATAATTCAATTATTATTTTTTCCAAAATGCTGTTTGCATTACCACAGATGACAAAAAAAAGACCGATCTCCATAAAGATGCACAAATGCCCACCCTGCCAGGACATTTGAATGGCTGTACATGTTATAAAAATCAGCATCTGTAAGTGTTTGCCTCTTTTCCAGTGACCCGCTGTTCTCAGCTCAGCGTCTGCCACCTCATGGTTATCCTCTTGAACATCCCTTCAACAAAGACGGCTATCGCTACATCCTAGCAGAGCCGGATCCTCATGCTCCCGACCCGGAAAAGCTGGAGCTGGACTGCTGGGCGGGGAAGCCCATTCCTGGAGACCTGTACCGGGCATGTCTGTATGAGAGAGTCCTGCTGGCCCTGCACGACAGAGGTACACTGGCCATCCACAACGTTGCAATATTTATAAAATACAATAAATGAATGGCTATCTTATACTTTGATTATACTATTATTATCTTATACTATTACTATACAAATAGTAACTTGACTTCTAGTTGATCATTTGGAAAAGTGACAGAAGGTAGATTTTTCCCATGAATTATCTGTTGAACTGCATCCCAATCATCACAAATACTGCAGAAGACCTACTGGAACCCGCATGGACCCAAGATTCTCACAGAAATCAGTCAAGTTTGGTGAAGGAAAGATCATGGTTTGGGGTTACATTCAGTATGGGGGCGTGCGAGAGATCTGCAGAGTGGATGGCAACATCAACAGCCTGAGGTATCAAGACATTTGTGCTGCCCATTACATTACAAACCACAGGAGAGGGCAAATTCTTCAGCAGGATAGCGCTCCTTCTCATACTTCAGCCTCCACATCAAAGTTCCTTTAAGCAAAGAAGGTCAAGGTGCTCCAGGAGTGGCCAGCCCAGTCACCAGACATGAACATTATTGAGCATGTCTGGGGTAAGATGAAGGAGGAGGCATTGAAGATGAATCCAAAGAATCTTGATGAACTCTGGGAGTCCTGCAAGAACGCTTTCTTTGCCATTCCAGATTACTTTATTAATAAGTGATTTGAGTCACTGCAGAGATGTATGGATGCAGTCCTCCAAACTCATGGGAGTCATACACAATATTCATTCTTTTTCCACTGCACCATGACTTTATATTCTATACTGTACATTATTTCTGTTCAGTGACAGGACTTTTGTCCCAGCAAAGTCAGACCTCACTGTCCTAATTAAATTATTAAAAATCAAGGCATGATCATATTTTATTTTGGTAAAATAAGCGTAATCTAGAGGCCTTTGCCTTTCATATAAGCCACTTCTGATACCAAATGATCAATTAGAAGTCAAGTTAATATTTGTTCTTCCTAAAATTACAAGACTTTTGTCAGGTAGTGTATTTCTGTCTTATAGTGTTACTATTACGTATATATCTTATACTCTCTGTTTATAAAATACAATAAATTACTATCTTATACTATTATTATACTATCACTATCTTGTACTATTACTACTTTTATACTATTTTTGTCCTATACATTAACTATTATTATCTTATACTATTTATAAAATACAATAAATTACTATCTTATGCTATGATTATACTATTACTTACTACTTTTATACTATTTCTGTCTTATTCTGTAACTAATACTAACTAATTGCTGATTCTGTAGCACCGCAGCTGAAGATTTCTGATGACCGGCTGACGGTGACCGGAGAGAAAGGCTACTCGATGGTGCGAGCGTCTCACGGGGTCAGAAAGGGCTCGTGGTTTTTTGAGGTGACTGTGGATGAAATGCCTCCGGACACTGCGGCTCGACTGGGCTGGTCACAGCCTTTAGGTCTGTCCCATAACCGCACAGATATAGATGAGTGCTTTTCCTTTTTCTTCTTGCAGAATAGTTTCTTGCAGAAACGTTTCTGGAATCGCTTCTCCAAAACACCCCAAAGTGGCTCAATAATATTTAGATCTGGTGACTGTGCAGGCCATGAGTGACTTCACTTTCATGTTCATCAATCCACTCTGTCACCATTCTTGCTGTGTGTATTGGTGCATTATCATCCTGATACACGGCACTGCCTTTAGGATACAATGTTTGAACCATTGGGTGCACATGGTCCTCCAGAATGGTTCGGTAGTCCTTGGCAGTGACCCAGTGTCCATCTAGCACAAGTATTGTCATGGGAATGCCATAATATTGCAGCCCAAATCATCACTGATCCACCCCCATGCTTCACACTGGGCATCAACAGTTAGGGTGGTATGCTTTTTTTGGGGCTTCTCCACACTTTAACTCTCCCAGATGTGGGAAAGACAGTAAAGGTGGACTCATCAGAGAACAATACATGATTCAAATTGTTCACAGAACTGTAACACAAACCACCATACAAAGTCGAGTCGTACGATGCAGTGGAAAAGCGCCATGAATTCTAGAATGTACCACAAAAAATAGAACTATATTGTGCTGTGCTGCTTTGTGTGTATTTACAATGTGGATGGTGTGTCTTCTCTTAGGAAACCTGCAGGCTCCGCTGGGTTATGATAAGTTCAGCTACTCGTGGCGCAGTAAGAAAGGCACACGCTTCCATCAGTCCATGGGAAAGCATTACTCTGATGGCTACGGTCAGGGTGACATCTTGGGCTTCTTTATCGAGCTTCCAGACGAGACCGAGACCGCCAAGGCCCTTCCAGACACATACAAAGACAAAGTATTATTTATGATTAAAATTTGTTGCATTTATGTCTTAAAGTCATTTTGTGTTCAGGGATCCCACAGCCCATCACTGCAAAAAAGGCTTTTCTTGCTTTGAGTTTTTGTCTTGTTTCTAGTCCAGATATCTAAAAAAATCTTAAATCAAGAAGCATTTTCTAGACACGCAAAACATGAACCAATTCATCTGGTATAAACGGTCTGTTCATGCCTGGTCTCAAGAATACAATTTGAAAAGGGTCTTTCATGTATATTTGGAAGCATTTTTTACACATGCAAAACATATAGTCTTATTTTGACAAAATATTATGTCAAAATTAAGAGTTTTTCTTTAAAACAAGCTAAATAATCTAGTTTCCCCATTGAAATAGGTTTATTTAGCTTACCCCGTTGGCAGACTATTGAGCTTGAGTTAAAGAAAAACTCTTCATTTTGACAAAACAAGACAATGACTGCACCCAAAATACTTCACATACTTCCATAATATGTAGTGCGCTATAGTATGCGAGCCGAGTAGTATGTTGAATTCATAGTATTTGAAAAACATTATGCGAGAAGTAACCACGAGAGAATTCATGAATGAGAGTCAAGCGACGCAACTGATGCGTAGGTCACGTGATGATAACAAAATGGCAGATGTAGTACATCCGAGTTTCATTCATACTACTCGCAACAGTCGAGTAGTACGTTTAAATTCAAATGCAGTACCTACTGAGTAGTAGACTATTTCGGACGCAACCCGCATGTTTTGCGTGTAGATAATGCTTCCAAATATACATGAAAGACTCTTTTCAAATGTTATTTTTGATTACACCCCTACTCTTTACGAGAAGTGCCATGGGATTTTTAATGACCACAGAGAGTCAGGACCTCAGTTTAACGTCTCATCCGAAAGAGTATGAGCAGTATAGTGTCCCCTTCACTATACTGGGGCATTAGGACTCACACAGACCACAGGTTGAGCGCCCCCTGCTGGCCTCACTAACACCACTTCCAACAGCAACCTAGTTTTCCCATGTGGTCTCCCATCCAGGAACTGACCAGGCTCAACCCTGCTTAGCTTCAGTGAGTAACCGTCTTGAGCTGCAGGGTGATACGGCCGTATATAATTACTAAATGTAATGTAACATGTAATTACTGTCAAGCTGCTTTCACCATAAAACATATTTTATTAGAATGTGACAAACTCATCTCAATCAATCTAAAATCTACAGATATTTAAGTTATCTGGTGAAATTGTATTCATATCGCAATATGTATCGTAGAATAACAAAATATCACAATGTTAGATTTTTTTCAAAATTAAGCAGTTCTAGCACGCGGCATGAAACAGCAGAGCTTTTATTATGCCACCGTCCACCACTTTACATTCTTCTCGTGATCATGTTTATTAGACTAAATGCATATTAGACTTCTGTTATAATGCTGCTCTGCGCTGTCTAATAAAACGTACTACATATTAAAGCCTCGCTGCCGTTTTCGTTTTCTAGAAAACCAAACTGGAAATCGAGGGAATCATTAACATATTAACAGTACCATTAGACAAGATTTTTATAATGAAAACACTTTGATGCATGTTTTTAAAAAGGTATCAACAAAGTCTAATTTGAAGTTATTTATCAAATATTGAATTAATAAAATCATATTTAACAGTTTTTGTGAATTGTATTTTTTTATTTGCTTGCGTATCATCTCATTGAAATATGAAGTTGTTCTTGTGTAATGTTTTTATGTATACTGATCTTGCCATGAAATAGCAATGAGTTGCTGATGTGGCAATAAATAAAAAAAAATCTAGAAAATGCTTCTTGATTTAAAAGTTATTAGATATTTGGACTAGAAACAAGACAAAAATCTGAAGTAAGAAAAGCAGATTTTGCAGTGATTGAATTTCTGGTATATCATGACATTTTAAAAGGTATATTCCAGACATTGGAAGTCAGGGAATTTAATATATTTGGGATTTATATTCATGGAAAATAAATTTTAAGAGCTTCGGCTTCAAAAACTGGGTATATAAAAGTAGATGACAGAAAAAAAGCTAAGTCTAGTATTTGTAAAACTACTATCGAGTTATTATGGGAGAGAGAGAGCACTTTGCAGCTATACGAACAGCAAGTACTTCAGATTTTTTTCTAAATCTGAGGTAAATTAGCATCCTTTGTTGTTTTACATAGTGGTTATTAAAGTCATGGAAAATTATATTCAAGCTACAACCATTTTAATGTTTTTTTAATTTTAATTTTTAATTATTTTTTATCATAACATTATTTTAATATTAAATTAATAATATATAAGCACAACAGCGGCCTGTTTTTACATTTATTAGCTGGAAATGAAGCATTTAAGTCTGAAATTCAGGCAAAAGTCAGGGAATTTGAGATTTGGTTTAAAGTGGAAACCCTGAATGTATTATTATTATTATTATTATTTATTTTATTTTTTTTTACTATTTATTTAATGTCATTGGTTTTGTTTTGAGGTTGTGTGTGCTGGTGTACTACAAATTCATTCTGTCGTTTAACTTAAGTGGCACTGCTGTTTATTTTTCTCCAAGGCACTGATCAAATTCAAAAGCTACTTGTACTTTGAAGAGAAAGATTATGTGGACAAGGCCGAGAAGAGCTTAAAACCCACCAGTATCAGCAGAGTGAGTCATTCCAGTCATATTTTATATTTTATTGAAGTGCTGATGTAGTTTTTATGAATAGTTTGGCTATAATATTTTCAGTTTATATATCACAGACACACACACACACACACGGGTGTAGAATTGCAGGTACAACAAAAACTTTAATGAAACATTTTTACTTGAAGGTCCCGTGAAATTAAACATTGTTTTAGACGTTAGTAAGAGTATTGTTCGTTTTAAGGATATCTATAAGCTAGTGTTCTCAAAACAGTGACAAAATTCGAGTTTAGATTCTCTGCCCAGGCCCAGACATGACCCGATATTTCCTGCCACTATCTTCGGGCCAGGCCGTGATCAAGCATTTGTGGTTTTTTTTATTTATTTATTTATTCATTTGTCATTACTCAATTAGCCTAATTGGGTGGAAAGCTATGCCATAATTAGAAATATTATACAAATATTTTAGCAAAGTCAGCCTAAGCAACACGTGTGGGTCTACAAAGTTGCACAATTTGCAACACGTCATGCGCAGCAACGCTCTAGCTCCTGCAACAGCGTCTCCTCTACTGGCACACATTCAGTGCATAAAAAGTGGATCTTATCAATGCATTTATTGGGTAAAATTGCTACTTTTTAATGACCAAAAACACATTGAATGACAGTATCAATGCACTGTCACTTTAATTGAGCGTGAGCAGTGGCAAAAATAGACCCGGCGCCGAAATGACTGCTGCTTCAGCGTGCAATATGAAAGTTCTAATCTGTAAACATGGATGCTGAAAAACACGTGCTGCTATCGCTCTGCTCGTGCGTGCGGTTTGAAAGAGGTGATAGCCAAACAAAACGGGACTTCCATGATAAACAGACATGAAGCAGGCTTGCCATGGCAGAAAGGATGATAGTCAGCCTTCAATGTCCTCTTTTGTGATCCATTCTGAATAAACAAATAATGCATTTTACATGCTTCGTCCTTGTTGCATTATTCATTAAGGCTACATTCGCACTGCGAGGCTTAGTGCTCAAATCAGATTTTTTTTTTCTCAGATCAGATTTTTTTTGTAGCTGTACACATTGTTGTTATAAATGTGGCCAATATCAGATTTCCAGTGTGAACAGATCATGGTCCTAAACTGACCCACATGCGCAAAAGTACAGTTACAGACAGCACAAATTGTCTAATTATGCACACAATGTGTTTACTGTATGAAGTAAGCACGTTGTCAGATTAGGTTTAATATGATTATTACCATTTTCACAGACAACCATGGTGTATTTTATGAACTGTAAAGGGTTGCTCTGCTACTACTAATGTGTATTTCGGCATTTGAAACCTAAAATAAGGTCTCTTGCGATTGAAAACACTGATCATTTGTGATTTTGTGCGTGTCTTTCTGACCACCGGTGTGGTGAACTCATCAAGGGTTAATGAGCAGCCGCAGATTGAGTTTTCATATTATTTTCATATCATAGTCTTTCATATTTGGTTCTGTTAATGTATTAATTATTTAAGTGAAATATAGCTATTTTATGTAGGCCTATGTGTTTTATTCATTTTATATATGCAATTTTTATGAACATTTTTTATGTTAAATCTAACTGAACAATATTTTTTAGAAGGTTAATAGTTAATGATGATTAACAAGCGCCAGTTTTGCGTTCAAATTTTTTTTCAAAATGAACAACCAACTTTTTATATTAAAGTATTTGCCCTGTGTGCTATTCTACTATGATGCGGAGGAGTAGATGATGTTTGCAGCACAGAATGATGACGCATGTCAATCGAAGATTGTGTTAAAGTCACATGAAGTCCTACATAACCGTTCACACTGCGGTCGCATCGCAAAACATCAGATCTATGTCTGATTTAATACCACATATGAAAGTGGCACAAAATCTGAATTGAAAAGATCAGATTCCTTGCAATTTGAGCTGTTCACACTGTCAAAACAAAAACAGATCTGAGTCACATGTGGGCAAAAAAATCTGATTTGGGCTACATTCACACTGCCGGCAAATGTGGCCCAAGATAAATCGAAACTAATTTCTGTAGTTCAAACAACTCAGAATTGTAGTTGAGAATATCTGTTATAACGGCCCACGTATTAAAAAATAGTCGGGTTTAAATCAGGCTCGGGCTCATAATTACAGTTAATGTGCTCGGGTAGGGTCGAGTTTAATTTTTTGGGCCCGATCTAAGCTCTAGTTTAGAAGATATAAAACTGATATAAACATACAAAGCGTGGAATTTATCACTTCCGATTTTTTTTCACATCACCTCATACTTCAATTTTGACCAATCCAATGCTCTCTAGTATCTGACATGTCCTGCCCCGTTCAAGACATTTTTTATTTGCTTTTCATTTCATTGTGTGTGTGCGCGTGTTTGCTTTTAAACAGTTGTTTGTTAGTTATATTAAATTAAAATTATATTATAGTTATTTAAACATTATAACCACGGGCCTTTCACTGCATAGCATTCATACTTTGTAAGTACTGCATTCACAATGTACAATGCAATACTTTCTCCATACGCATTTGTACACAGCACCTTATA
>CAIGQV010019082.1:1825718-1840848 GCA_903798115.1 Danio jaintianensis
CACTTCTGATACCAAATGATCAACTAGAAGTCAAGTTATTATTTGTTATTCCTAAAACCTGGATAGGCGACAAGACTTTTGTCAGGTAGTGTACTGTTGGTGTGCCTCCAGGAACAGGGTTGGGAAACACTGGTCTAGATAATGCTTCTTGATTTAGATTTTTTTGATATTTGGACTAGAAACAGTAAGTAAGAAAAGCATTTTTGCAGCGTGTATGTGTGTGTTAGTGTATGCTTCCTCCGTACCTCAGTCTGCCAGGGCACAGGAACGCTCCCCGTGTTGAATTCGGTGTAGAAAGCCTCATCGGTCTGATCAAGAGTGACTCCTTTAACCGCCGCGAACTGATCGATGTCACTCACGTCTTCACAGTAAATGGCTCTCGGCTGGTGGAGAGAAGAAAGTCTGATGAGAAAGAGCTCTGACAGACTTTACAGAAAAGGTGTAGGAAAATGTAGGTTAGGAAAAAAAAAGGTGTATAAATTCTTACTTTTTCTCAACACAAGTTTATATCTTACATATTTAAAGGTCCAGTGAAAGGAAAATAACGCTTATTAGATGTTAGTATCAGTATGTTAGTCTTTTAGGATATCTGTAAGCTAGTGCGCACCAAAACAATGACAAAATTCACGTTTAGAACATATAAAACTGATATAAACATTTCAAGCTTGTAGTTTGTCACTTCCACCTAAATGGAGCAATGGTTTTATTCATGTCACCTCATACTTCAGATTCTCATCAAATCTTGACCAATCAAATGCTCTCTAGTATCACATGTCATGTATCTGAAATGACCAATGGGAGTGAATGAGCTATAATGTTCCAATGGCTGCAGAATGACACTCATTCTGGCGTAATATTTAAGGAACTTTGTTATGAACTTGGCAATGATATTACAGCAGCAAAGTTCCTTGTTTATTACACCAGAGTGAGAGTATAGTTCCTAGCCATACCAGCCTAGAAAATAAGAACATTTCATTTTTTGCCATCAACCTTAGTACTACAGAAGAGTCAAGCTTTAAATAGGCAAATGATCCAAACTCTGCTCATTTTTTAACTAGATGCTAATGGTCTAATCCGATTCAATGATTTATGCTAAGCTAAGCTAAAAGTGCTCCTGTTTGACCAGGACATCAGCTGAATGGATTCAAAAATGGTAGGGGAGTTGTAAAATTAGCCTATTTCCAAAAAAAAAGTGGAGTGTTCCTATGAGTTATGTATGAGTACATAATAAATGTTTTTAACAGCAATGTCACTCACATCAGGAATGAAGGGAGGCTTCATCATTCCTGCCTCCAGTAATGTGAAGTTGATGTTTTTAAAGAACGGCTGGCTTTTGATGACTTCTGCTCCCTGGCCAGATCTGCAGCCCAGCCTTTCCTTTGGGTTTTTAGCCAGGAGCTAAAATGCAAAATTCAGCTTTGAATCACAGACATAAATTACATTTGAAACTGTAAAACGTTTCACATTGGTTAAACGTATAAACTTAAGTTCACCAGTTGCCTTGAAAATGTGAGTCAACTCAACTTGGAGAGATTCTTTGTTTCAACTTAAGATGTTGAGTTTCACAATATATATATATATACAATAACTAAAACTCAACATCTTAAGTTGAAACAAAGAATCTCTCCAAGTTGAGTTGACTCACATGTGGTGAACTTGAGTTTATACGTTTAACCAATGTGAAACGTTTTACAGTATACATTCAATAAGAAAACAGTTATTTAAATTTGTAATAGTAATATTTTTATATTATTTATTTTATATTATTTTATATTATATTTATATTATGTAAAAAAAATTATATTCCACAATTTAACAGTTTTTCTGTATTATATTATTTTATATTCTATTTATATTTAAGATATTTTTTATATTCCACAATTCAACAGTTTTTACTGTATTTTTTATATTAATATTTTTATATTATTTTATATTCTACTTATATTAAATAAAAAATCCACAATTTAACAGTTTCTACTGTATTTTTATATTATTTTAATATTCTATTCATATTAAATATATATTTTTTAATATTCCACAATTTAACAGTTTTTACTGTATTTTTTATATCAATATTTTTATATTATTTTATATTGTATTTATATTATATATAATATTTTTTTATATTCCACAATTGAACAGTTTTTACTGTATTTTTATATTATTATTTTTATATTCTATTTATATTAAATATAATATATTTTTTTAATATTCCACAATTTAACAGTTTCTACTGTATTTTTGATCAAATAAATGCAGCCCTGGTGAGCAGAATTTCCTTCTTTTAAAACATTAACGAATCTTACTGTATCAGAGCAATCCACCGAGAATTAAAGGTGGTCTCACTTTTTTGCAGATGTCTTGTGTTTCCTCATCAAACAACTTGCTGTACAGCTCCGCCGTCTCCAGGATTCTTTGTTCCAGGTCCTTTTTCGATATCTGTTCCTTGTGGTTACGAAACGGAGGTTTTTTAGCAATCATCTCGTAGATCAGACACCCGAGTCCCCACCAGTCCACACTTACACCGTAGCTCATGTTTGCGACCACTTCTGGGGCTGAAGACCAGAAAAATAGTACAGTTATACACTACAAACAATGTTGGGTAAGTAACTTCCGATTACTCAATACTACTGTACTTAAATCCTTATAAATCTCAGAGCAGTTAGAAATTACTAATTGCGTCATTAAAATTGTATTCAAGTTACTTTTCGAATTCCTTTTTCAGAAAAGTAATCCGATTACTCCATAAGTAATCCGATTACTTGACTCAATACTACTGTACCTAAATCCATATGAATCTCAAAGCAGTTAGAAATTACTAATTACATGATTAAAATTGTATTCAAATTACTTTTCGAATTCTTTCATCAGAAAAGTAACGCGATTACTCGATAAGTAATTTGATTACTTGAAGCAATACTACTGTACTTACATCCTTATAAATCTCAAAGCAGTAAAAAATGACTAATTGCGCCATTAAAATTGTATTCAAGTTACTTTTCTAATTCCTTCGTCAGAAAAGTAATCCGATTACTCCATAAGTAATCTGATTACTTGACTTAATACTACTGTACTTAAATCCATATAAATCTCAAAGCAGTCAGAAATGACTAATTACGTCATTAAAATTGCGTTCAAGTTACTTTTCGAATTCCTTTGTCAGAAAAGTAATCCGATTACTCCATAAGTAATCTGATTACTTGACTCAATACTACTGTACTTAAATCCATATAAATCTCAGAGCAGTTAGAAATTACTAATTGCGTCATTAAAATTGTATTCAAGTTACTTTTCGAATTCCTTCGATAAGTAATCTGATTACGTGACTCAATGCTACTGTACTTAAATCCCTATAAATCTCAAAGCAGTTAGAAATTACTAATTGCGTCATTAAAATTGTATTCAAGTTATTTTTCGAATTCAAAATGCATTTTATGCATTTTAATCAGATAAGCTGATAGGCATATGTGACGGAGTTTATTAAAAGGTGGTTTTCATACACATGTATCCTGCTGTTCCCACTCTGCCCTTCACAAGTTTGTTTTCTGGCAAGATTTCGGCTAGACCCAAGTCCGAGATGCGAATGTGACCTGTTGAATAACAGTAACATATACATTAACATCAGCATGAAAGGAAAAGAGGAACACATTTTGTCTGATCCAGCTTCAAAGTTCCTGAAAGAGTTTATGCAAAATTATTCATTCATTCAGTTATTTATTTATGGACAAA
The DNA here is from genome assembly GCA_903798115.1 of Danio jaintianensis. NCBI lineage: Eukaryota > Metazoa > Chordata > Actinopteri > Cypriniformes > Danionidae > Danio > Danio jaintianensis. Next base: position 1,829,448 of record CAIGQV010019082.1, read on the forward strand.
AATTTGGTAAAATATATAAAACATTCATTAAATTATAACATTAAATGTTTTAGTTGAATCAAATGAACTAGACACCTCAACTTACGTCAATCAAACTATTAAGTTAAACTATGTATAACTTAAAAAATTTAATTGAAGCCTGATTCGCTTATTAAAATAATTGAAATAACCTAAAAATATTTGTCTCTTTTTGACATTACATTTTGTCCAGTGTACGCATTCAGTATGTCATGTTGCCGGGATTATAAAACGGAAACGAAACTCTGTATTCCTACTTGTTAATCATTTAAATAATATAAGTTCAATACACGGAAATGGCCTCAAACACTATGGTTTCCTCATTCTCATGTAAATCCTGTGAGTGTAAAGGACCACAGAAAAATACTGACTGTTATGTAATGACTGTTATGCTCTTAAATATGCATGCCCCAAGCAACCATTTGATTGGCCACAACATTTCCCAGTGAGATTAAAACAGTGATAATTCTTTCTAAGTTTAACACAGCTTATTATAATTTCGATGTATGTGGGACTCTTATCTGTTCGTCAGAATGCTAAATTATGGAAAAAGGGATTATAAATTCATTCAGTTTATTTATTATTATCCTCCCTGAAGTCTGTTTAACTGTATCTTTTGTTAGTTTAACATGTATATTGTGAAATTTTCCACGTATGTTTGTAATGAGGCAACAAACACATATAGACCTGTGTTTCCCAACCCTGTTCCTGGAGGCACACCAACAGTACATATTTTGGATGTCTCCCCTATCTGACCCATTAACTTCAGGTTTTGGAGTCTCTTCTAATGTTCTGATGAGTTGATTCAGGTGTGGTTGATTAGGTTGAAAATGTGTACTGTTGGTGTGCCTTCAGGAACAGGGTTGGGAAACACTGATGTAGACTGCTGAAAATAAGTGTTTAGTGCACGTTTATGTATCGTGTCATATCTCTCATTTTACTGGAGTGAAAGAACAGCAATTCACTTTATTAAATTCATCTGTTTATGCAGAGGTTAATACTAATTCCTGCCTGTGTTTTTAAGCTTCAAAACAAAACTCTAAATATTTCTCTGTCAGTCCCTTTTGTCAAATATAATTATAATTTAGCCTATATTTAATCTACAACACAATTCAGGAGCAGTTGTGGACAGATAGCACACCAGCTCCACTTCAGTTTCAAAGGTTTTCATTTGACAAGGCATCTACTCAGTTTGTTCAAGTATTGATTTTGCTCATGTGTATTTCAGAGTTTGTCATGCTGTGATAGAATTAGAGACATGAGTCTTGAGACCCAGAGCCTTAAATACACTACCTGACAAAAGTCTTGTCGCCAAGTTTTAGGAAGAACAAATAATAACTTGACTTCTAGTTGATCATTTGGTATCAGAAGTGGCTTATATGAAAGGAAAAGGCCTCTAGATTACACTTATTTTACCAAAATAAAATATGATCATGCCTTGATTATGAATTATTTAATTGGAACAGTAAGGTCTGACTTTGCTTAGACAAAAGTCTTGTCACTGAACAGAAATAATGTCCAGTATAGAATATAAAGTCATGGTGCAGTGGAAAAAGAATGAATATTGTGTATGACTCCCATGAGCTTGGAGGACTGCATCCATACATCTCTGCAATGACTCAAATCACTTATTAATAAAGTCATCTGGAATGGCAAAGAAAGCGTTCTTGCAGGACTCCCAGAGTTCATCAAGATTCTTTGGATTCATCTTCAATGCCTCCTCCTTTATCTTACCCCAGACATGCTCAATAATGTTCATGTCTGGTGACTGGGCTGGCCAATCCTGGAGCACCTTGACCTTCTTTGCTTTCAGGAACTTTGATGTGGAGTTCACCAAACTTGACTGATTTCTGTGAGAATCTTGGGTCCATGCGGGTTCCAGTAGGTCTTCTGCAGTATTTGTGATGATTGGAAGGCAGTTCAACAGATGATTCATGGGAAAAATCGACCTTCTGCCACTTTTCCAAATGATCAACTAGAAGTCAAGTTATTATTTGTTGCTCTTACAACTGGCATTGATGACAAGACTTTTGTCAGGTAGTGTAGAGAGCTCATTAATATTCATGACCCTTCCAAATAAGGTAAAAACAGATCTTTTCATTCTAGGGGTAAATCATAGGGTTCTAATTGGGCTTATAAACTTGTTTCTGGAGATTTTTGCATTTACAAAATACAAATTAATTAAAAACTGCTTTTATTGTAGCCAAAATAAAACAAATAAGACTTTCTCCAGAAGAAAAATAGGAAATACTGTGAAAAATGTCTTAATTTTGACTTCAACTGTATATATTATAAATAATATATTTATAAAGATGATGAAACTTTACTCAGCTAATTTTACATAAAAAGGGGAAACCAAACAAAATAAAAGTGCAAGTTTTCAGCGCCAACGTTTTTGTCATGCCCTGAAGTGCTTTGATTTCCTTGTTGACGATAACGAAAGTACTTTTGAAGAAAATGTTTCCTTGTGAATAGAGAGATCTAAGTTTGATTATGCTAAAAATAGTAAGTCAAGGGAAATGTGAGAGCCTGAAGGGAATGTGACAGATCTCGAATGAGCAGTTAACGTCTCTTGTTGAATAGGGAAATGCACATACCATAATAGTCCAGCAGAATGTTCTCTGGCTTCAAATCCCTAGCAGAGATAATAATAATAATAATTTAAAAAGCAGATTAGAGAACAGGGTGGATCTGTTTGACTCTCTCCCAGATAGATGTCTGCAAAGTGTGTCGGGTCAAACTGTGGCCTACCTGTAAACGACGGAGTGTTTATGAAGATGGTCCAGGCCGCACAGGACCTCAGCGGCGTAAAACTGGACTCTGTTTTTGTCCAGTTTTTCGTTGCCCATTTTATAGATGTGAAAGCCCAGGTCTCCGCCGTCCATCACCGTCAGCACCAGACAGAGAGAATCTTTTGTCTCATAAGTGTAGGCTAAACTCACCTGACACATACAAACGAAAACACACACAGATAAATCACACAAAATCAAATATATAGACACATTGTTTTTCTCTCCATATGCACCAAACACTTTCTTACTGTATTCAAAATTGCCACCTCATTCACTATTCTCTAAATTAGTTCACTAATATACAGCTGAAGTCAGAATTATTAGCCCTCCTGTATATTTTTGTCCCCAATTTCTGTTTAACGGAGAGAAGATTTTTCCAACAAATTTCTAAACATAATAGTTTTAATAAATCATTTCTAATAACTGATTTCTTTTATCTTTGCCATGATGACAGCACATAATATTTGACTAGATATTTTTAAGATACTAGTATTCAGCTTAAAGTGACATTTAAAGGCTTAACTAGGTTAATTAGGCAAGATAGGGTAATTAGGCAAGTCATTGTATAACGATGGTTTGTTCTGGAGACAATTGAAAAACATATTGCTTAAGGAGGCTAATAATATTGACCTTAAAATGGTTTAAAAAAAGTAAAAACTGCTTTTATTCTAGCCGAAATAAAACAAATAAGACTTTCTCCAGAAGAAACAATATTATAGGAAATACTGTGAAAAATTCCTTGCTCTGTTAAACATCATTTGCGAAATATTTAAAAAAAGTAATTCACAGGAGGGCGAATAATTTTGACTTCAACTGTATATGTTTTTGTATTGTACATCTTAATATTTGAAGTCCTTTTTTCCTCATTTGTAAGTTGCTTTAGATAAAAGCATCTGCTATATGAATAAATGCAATGTGTAAATATAGTGTAGGACACACTTTAAAAATTATTTTGATGTTTTACTGTAATTTAACTACACATAAGCTACACATATTTTAATTAGATTTTTAAAGTTAATTTAATGCAAGTTGAAATTCCTCATTCATTCATTTTCCTTCGGCTTAGTCCCTTATTTATCAGGGGTCGCCACAGCGGAATGAACCGCCAACTATTCCGGCATATGTTTGCAACATACGACACTGCAACGCAGTACTGGGAAACACACATACACTCTCACATTCACACACACTCATACACTACGGCCAATTTAGTTCATCCAATTCAGCGCATGTGTTTGGACTGTGGGGGAAACCAGAGCACCCGGAGGAAACCCACGCCAACACGGAGAGAACATGCAAACTCCACACAGAAATGCCAACTGGCTCAGGTGGGACTTGAACCAGCGACCTTCTTGCTGTGAGGCTAACCACTGAGCCACCGTGCCACCTAAATTACATTTTAGTAGGTGCAAATCATGGTAAATAAATTATGACAGTCCTTTTTTTAATTTTTGTTGAATGGGAGGACAAATATGTATGTATTATGTGTGATATATATCTTTTTTCCTACTTTGATGTCAGAGATGATCATTTTGACATGTTTTTGATTGGTTTTGTGAGATTCAGCCAAGCATAGAGTTATTTAACCATGATCATTTCCATCAGACACACGCTGATAATATTCATAATTCTCACCACAAATCTGCTGTTGACCCGTTCCAGAATCTGTTTCTCTTGGAGGACCATTTTTTCCCCTCCTTGCTTTTTAACCCGTTTCTTCACCAGTTTCTTGCATGCGTACATCTTCCCTGATGCTCGGGACTGACATGCACATACCTGTAAAAATAAGAACGAAAATCTGTAAAAAAATTTAGATAAAATAAGCTGTGATTGCCAGTATTTTACAGTTAAAAGTACAGCAGAAATCATAAAAGAAATATTTAGATTTATTTTCATTAATATATACAGTGTGTGTTAATAAACTAATGTTTTAAGTCAAGTCAAGTCAAGTTTATTTATATAGCGCTTTTCACAATGTAGATTGTGTCAAAGCAGCTTAACATAGTTCTAGTAAAGTCCAGATTTCAGAGTTGAAGTTCAGTTTAGTTTAGTTCAGTGTGGTCTAAATTTCACTGCTGAAAGTTCAAACACTGTAGAGCAAATCCACCGAAGCACAGCTCCACAAGTCCCGATCCGAGCAAGCCAGCGGCGACAGTGGTGAGAAAAAAATAACTTCACCAGTTGACGAAGTGAAGGGAAAAAAAAACCTCGAGAGAAACTAGGCTCTGTTAGGCACGACCATTTTCATCTGGCCAAACTTCCTGTTCAGAGCTGCAGTCTAGGCGCTGGAGGCTGAAGAAGCTGGACGTCCATTGTGGAGAAGCTGCAGGTGTGAGTAGGGCACCGGCAGGTGGTCAGGTTGGCCCGCAGGATCAATGGGGGGACTCGTTTATCACAGTGGTCATTCAGGAATCAGTCTCATGCACTCCATTTTAAGTACATTGGTTTTAAAGGGCACCTAGTTTACCTCTTTTTCCAGATTTAATATAAGTCTTTTGTGTCTGTAAAGTTTCAGCTCAAAACACCCATCAGATTATTTATTATACCTTTCAGAAGTTTGTCATTTTTAGCTCTGAGCATCTTGTAGCTGTTTTGGTGGACTGTGCCTTTAATGCTAGTCCTCCCCGCCCACCGTTCCCACGTGCCTGTCAGTGTGCCTCAATCTCCGCCCTCGGCTGCCTCAGATAACAGACAGACATGAAGGAAGCAGATCTCACGTAACGTTTGTGAGAAATACTACAGTAAGAACTTTCCCAATGATTATTTGATGTATTTGTTGTGGAGTTGCAACGATGAGTCACACACAATGTCGTTCCAAAGTTCACGCACACACACACACACAGACAGCGCATGCGTTTAGCTTTGCACTGTTTTTGCACGGCAAATGTGACAGGATACACATTAATATCCACTGCTGTATGGATATTTCAGAAACTGTATTGAATTCAACAAATTTTATTAAAGTTCTTTGAACATGACTTTTTAAAACGGTCAATTTTGGAAAATTACTCTGACATTTTTAATGTAAACCATTTATTCATTTTCCTTCAGCTTAGTCCATTATTTATCATGGGTCGCCACAGCAGAATGAACCACCAACTATTCCGGCATATGTTTTACACAGCGGATGCCCTTCCTGCCGCAACCCAGCACTGGGAAACACCCATACACTCTCACAATTACACACACTCATACACTACGGCCAATTTAGTTCATCCAATTCACCTATAGCGCATATGTTTGGAATGTGGGGGAAACCGGAGCACCCGGAGGAAACCCATGCCAACACAGGGAGAACATGCAAACTCCACACAGAAATGCCAACTGGCCCAGCCGGGACTCGAACCAGCGACCTTCTTGCTGTGAGGGACAGTGCTAACCACTCAGTCACCGCACCGCCCTTTTTTAATGTAAATTTTAAGTGAAATGTTAAGTACAGTAAGGACTTTCATGGCCCTACATATGCTGGGGTGTGAATTACAAAAGTGCTTAATTTAATATTTAATGGTGTTTTAAAAAGTCCTTGAATCTGTTGTTCATGAACACGTGGGAACCCTGTGTATGTATTTTGTACAAACATTATGAATATTATTAAAGACCAGACAGATTAATTTGGTCTTACCTCTCCAAAACCACCTTTTCCCAAAATTCTGTATTCTCGAAAAGTGTCTTGAGTTACCGGACGTCTGCAGAGGTGAAGGAGACTCACATTCTCATCCAAACATTTCTCAAGGAAACTGCATTATTTTTTTGAAACCATCCAGAAATCGCACACTTACCTCTCCACCATCTTCCACTGCAGGAATCGGTCAAAGTACATGCTTTTCTGATACTCTGCGAATGGAGCTCCACTCAGATACTCATGAAGCGCACTGCAAAAAAAAAAACAGTACATGAATTAGTTTTTTTTTTAATTGGTTTGGCGCAATTTTCACAAGCAATCGGTACATTTTCAAAACTCTTAGTTCTTATATCACAACAGATCATCAAAAGTGCACTTTTTTAAAAAGATTTTGGAGAGGGAGTAAAATCTTTGCGTGGCAGGGGCAGCTGCCACAAATACCTGCCACTCTACCTGTCACCGCTAGAGGCAGCTGCCACTTAACCTGCACGGCACTCGCCACGGTTATACGCGCCTGCCACAGTTATACGCGACTGTCACGGAAATCGCCACCGTTATACACACCTGCCACGGAACTCGCCACGTTTCTACGCGCCTGCCACGGCACTCGCCACGGTTAGATTTTGGCATATTTTCAATTGTGTTAGTACAATACACATAATATCCTTTTCACTACACAAAATAAGTGTTTCACCTAAATAAATGTTTCATTCACAGTAACCGCCTTTCATAAAGCTATCACAATCAAACTTTTGATTTGCATCTCTTATCATTCACTTTAATACATTTGTCTTTCATTTAATTCAACTGATTTTAAAGGTGCAGTAGGTGATCTGCCAAAATGCTAACCGGTTAGCATAATTGCTTTGAAACACAGTCCCACCCCTGCCGTCGAAAGCCACGCCTCCTGAAACACGAACGCGTTGTTAGCATGATTCCAGCATGAATTAGCATGTTGTTAGCATGAATTAGCATGTTCTAGCATGACTAGCATGTCACTAGAATGTTGCTAGCATATTTCTAGCAAGATTAGCATGTCAGTAGGATGTTAGAATTGTTAGAATAGCTAGTCGCAGTGTATGGGACAGTTGCTTGGGTGTTGTAAGTGGTTGCTAGGGAGCGGCTAGTAAGTTTAAAGGTCATCAGTGATTGGCTGCTGGCTAGACTGAGTAGAATGAGGCCAGACTCTAGTCTGTAGGACAGTCTGATGGAGAGTTATGAGCTCACAAAGTTTGACCCAATGTTAAGTCAATGGGACCTTCGGAAAACCGAAAGTCAAATCAGTTGGAAAAGATATAGCAACCCGAGTCAGACCAGTTTGGAGGTCTGACGAAAGTTTGAAGGATATAGCTTGAAAGGCTTAGGAGGAGATAGACTTTAAATAAGTTTAAGTGAGATAACAGTATGTTGGCTTTCTCAAGCCACCATAATAATAACAGCACAGTACAGTAAATACTTTTTTGCTTGTGTATGTAAATGATTTGTTTCCATATAGAAATATGATACATGAAAATATATGCAAATTCATTCATTCATTTTCTTTTTGGCTTAGTCCCTTTATTAATCTGGGGTCGCCACAGCAGAATGAACCGCCAACTTATCTAGCATATGTTTTAAGCAGCGGATGCCCTTCCAGCTGCAACCCATCACTGGGAAACACCCATACACTCTCATTCACAAACTTACACTACAGACAATTTAGCTTACCCAATTCACCTATAGCGCATGTCTTTGGACTGTGGGGGAAACCGGAGCACCCGGAGGAAACCCACACCAACTGGCCCAGCCGGGACTCAAACCAGCGAGCTTCATGCTGGGCTTCATTTCGGGTGTTTCATTTCTAATTTGTCAACTTTAACTGCAGTTTGGCACTTTCACTTTCATTCAGGAACATTTCATGACAAACGAGATAATGGATGCGAGTTTGAACTGCTGGAAGAGTGCTGTATTAATGAAAATTTAATATCGCACGCCGTATGGGAAAAAAACTCCCCATTTCGTGATGCAGGTGTCTGTGGTCCTTCACTGACTCGGTAGGTGCAGAGAATAGTGTCAAACAGCTGTGTGTGTATTGACTATCCTGTCGCAAAATGCGGCAAAAATCCTTCACGGCGGTAATAGTTTGATTGCGGTGTTTACATGTCTGTACTGCACTTCAATAATGTGACTAAAATCGGCATACTCCACATGTCTTAATTCCATTACTGTTTAGTTCGATTATGACCATAATCAGATTAAATTAATCAAAAATCACTGTTTACATGGTAGACTCTTAATCAGAGTATTGTCTTAATCGGATTAAAATCGGATTATTGGTGTCCATGTAAACTTACAGATTTTAATGCATTAACTAACATTTACTAATGAGACTTTTTGTTACCTGTTGTACTTTATAATCCTTTGCAATTCAATTTGGTTAAAACATTTGTTTACTCTAAACATGTATATGCAATAAAGCAAAATAATGTTTTTTTTGTTTTTTATACCTGTTAAAGTAACTTTCTTTTTATGTCAATATCATGATAATATCATATCACGTGATAAAAGCTTCAGCAATTAATCACAAGAACATTTGATAAGACTAGTGTAACCAAACATCTGGAACTGACCTTTGGCAGTTGCTGATAAAATTTTCCATGTTCCAGTTGCACTTCTGATTTTCTTCATTTACCATCTCTCGCACCCTAGAGGACTGAACACATACATAAACTGTTAACGTCCTGGGGAAACGCTATTAAAACACTATGGGAAACACATTACGAAACACTAATCCAGCCCTATCTCTTTATATTTGGACACGCTAGAGGATTAGTTCATCCAAAAAATAAAGATACCATATAGCCCTCAATGGTCTTCAGAATACAAGTTAAGATATATTAGATGAAAAAAATCCAATGCTCAAAGTGCAGAAAAATGTATTAAAAACATTTTCAAAACAGTCCATGTGTCTCCAGTGGTTCAACTATAATAATATGAAGCTCCAAGAACACTCCAAAAAAATTAAAAACAACTTTGTTCACCTAATTTTTCTCACCCACTTCAGATCAGGTTGCACGTTGCACTACAGACAGTACGACCTATTGCCATTAGAGTCAGCTGCACAACATGCAACTGCCCGTAGTGAATGCACAACCTAATATTATGTAGTGGACATTGATGAACAAAGTCATATTTTTGATTATTTTTGACATACAAAGTGTTCTTGGAGCTTCGTATGATCATAGTTGAACTACTGAGGATAGAGAGAGCTCCAGCAAGTCCACTTCTCAGTGGTTTTAGAAAAACAAAAGTCTTTGGAGTGGCCTAGTTAAACTCCTGACCTGAATCCAATTGAGATGCTGTGGCATGACCTTTGAAATGCGGTTTATGTTCGAAAACCCTGTAATGTGGCTGAATTACAACAATTCTGCACAGATGAGTGGGCCAAAATTCCTTCACAGTGCTGTAATAGACTCATGAAAGTTATCAAAAATGATCTGATTGCAGTTGTTGCTGCTGAGGCTGGCCCAACCAGTTATTCAGTTTAGGGGGGAATCCCTTTTTCACGCAGGGCTATGTAGTTTTGTATTTTGTTTTCTCTTAATGATAATAATATGAAACTCCGAAAACACTTTTGTGTGTCAAAAAACTGTAAAAACAATTTTGTTCACCTAAATTTTCTCACCCACTTCAGATCAGGTTGCACGTTTACTACAGTCAGTACGACGTATTGCCATTAGAGTCAGCAGCACAACATGCAACTGCCCGTAGTGAATGCACACCCTAATATGATGTAGTGGACATTGGCGAAGTCATATTTTTGATTATTTTTGACATACAATGTTTTTAGAGCTTCGTATGATTACAATTGAAGGATGAGAGAGCTCCAGGATTTCATCTAAAATATCTTCATTTGTGTCTAGAATATAAACGAAGGTCTCAGGAGACTGTAACAACATGAGGGTGAGTAATTAAGAACAGAATTTGTATTTTTGAGTGAACTAACCCTTTAAAGCACTTGTAACTGCAGTAGTAAATTATGATTAAAAATTAATGAAATGTAGTTGGTGGTTCATTATGCTGTGGCGACCCCTGATAAATCAGGGACTGAGTTATAGGAAAATGAATGAATGAATGAATGAAAGTCTACAGACCTGTGAGGTTTTTAATTTATTCATGAGTTTCTCATAAGTTTCTTTTTTCTGGTCATCTGTTGTGACCTCATATTTCGCCTGAAGAGCATAAAAAGAGTTTTCACTGACATACACAAGCAAATTGCGGTCACACTTTATTTTAAAGTGTCCTTGTTACACATGTTCCATGTATTTACCATAGTAATTGTCATTAATTATGCGTAATTTCCATGCAGCTAACTCTAAACCTGCATTCTAACCCCAAGCGTACAGTAAGTACATGTTTTTAATTAACATTTTTTAGTAGTTAAATAAATAGTTACACTGTAACAGGGAAGGACACTTAAAGGAACACTCCACTTTTTTGAAAATAGGCTCATTTTATACCTCCCCTAGAGTTAAACAGTTGAGTTTTACCATTTTTGAATCCATTCAGTCTGGAAGAAGAACTTTTAGCTTAGCATAAATCATTGAATCGGATTAGACCATTAGCATCTTACTCAAAAATGTAAAAAGAGTATTGATCATTTTCCTGTAGTTAAATTGTGTATTAAGACCAACGGACAATAAAAAGTTGCTATTTTCTGGGTTAATATGGCTAGGAACTATACTTTCATTCTGGTGTAATAGCCAAGAATCTTTGCTGCTGTACGATGGCTGGCACAATTATATTATGCAGCACAGTTTTCTAGCCGGGAACTATTTTCAGGCACTGGGTAAGATCATTGCAAAAACAAAAAAATGGAGTGTTCACAAACATAAAAACGTAAAGTACACTACCTGACAAAAGTCTTGTCGCCTATCCAAGTTTTAGGAACAACAAATAATAACTTGACTTCTAGTTGATCATTTGGTAT
>CAIGQV010019082.1:1856207-1872291 GCA_903798115.1 Danio jaintianensis
TATATATATATATATATATATATATATATATATATATATATATATATTAGTTGAAGGCAGAATTATTAGCCCCTCTTTGATTTATTATTATTTTTTTTCTCTTTCAAATATTTCCCAAATTATGTTTAACAGAGCAAGGAATTTTTCACAGTATTTCCGATAATATTTTTTTCTTCTGGAGAAAGTCTTATTTATTTTATTTCGGCTAGAATAAAAGCAGTTTTTAATTTTTTAAAAGCCATTTTAAGGTCAAAATATTAGCCCCTTTAAGCTAATTTGTTTTTTGATTGTCTCCAGAACAAACCACTGTTATACAATGACTTGCCTATTTACCCTATCCTGCCTAGTTAACCTAATTAACCTAGTGAAGCCTTTAAAATGCCCTTTAAGCTGAATACTAGTATCTTGAAAAGTATCTAGTCAAATATTATTTACTGTCATCATGGCGAAGACAAAAGAAATCAGTGATTAGAAATGAGTTATTAAAACTATTATACTTAGAAATGTGCTGGAAAAATCTTCTCTCCGTTAAACAGAATTAGGAGAAAAAATAATATATAGATAATAAAATAAATTATTAATAAATATGGGGGCTAATAATTCTGACTTCAACTGTATATAAGATATAAATGTAATTTTAATAACTGATCTATTAAAATTGTTCAATGCTGTGCTAGCCATTGATTATCCCTTACATACAACACATATGCACACTATGCATTACTTTCTGAATATTACCTATTGGGTTGTATTTATGTAATAATATTTAACATTTGTGTTTTAATTTGATGTTTTCAGTTGACTCTTTGTCATCGGAAGATCACGATTTTGACCCGACGGCGGACATGCTGGTACACGATTACGATGATGAGCGTACATTAGAGGAAGAGGAGATGCGGGAGGGCGAGTCAAACGGCAGCTCAGAAATCGCTGATCTGGAGAAGGTTTGCTTTTCTTTTTTTAAGCCACTGCTGATGTGATTGTGCATCTGAACAATATATCGCTTGAGCGTCAATTTCCCAATGTGTGTATCTGCAATAGTCACATCGCAGGATTTGATTGCTTATTAAATATTAAATGATAAAGATATTATTGATACAATGATGATCATGTTGTTTTACGTTTGGTTGTTCAATTTCTGTACTTGGATGCTGTTAGACTTCCCAGAAAACCATGAAGCACTGTTTATTTCACTTTTAGTTTTGCTCTGTTGTATTTATATATGCTTGTAATTTATTATATGTTATGCAGATGCACTGCTTAGAAAAAGACTTGATCATCTAAGTTGATCTAAATTAATATAATATTCCCAAATAGAGCTATTCAAATCATCTGGTGAAATTCGCAATATATATATCGCAGTGAAACAAAATATCGTAATGTCAGATTTTTCCAATATCCTGCAGCCCTAACCTGTATGCTATGAAGTATTTTAAGGGATAAGCTGTTGAGTTGTAAGCAAACCTCTGTCTCTCAGGAGGGGAACATGCCGCTGGAGGAGCTGTTGGCGTTGTACAGATATGAAGCCGCAGACAGCGTTGTCGGAGGGTCAAGTGCGGACAGCTCGTCTGTTGAGCTGACCGATGAACTGCCTGACATGACGTTGGATAAAGTAGGTTACTAAAGCAGCTGTAATTGCATCTTAATTTTCTTTTCATTTATTTATTGTTAGTTTTTTATGACTTTCTTATTCAAATAAATAGAAATGAAATAAGGAGTTGTTATTAGTAGCAATGGTGTGTTTCCATAGTTGGCAATCAGTTCATTGGTCATTATACAAAATTGACTAGTAAGAATCATTTTGTCAATTTGATTTATTTGAGTAATTTAATTCAAAAAGTGAAACTCGTATATTATATAGATTTATTACACACAGACTAACATGTATACAGTGCTCAGCATATATGCGTACACCCCTCACAAATCTCTCTTTTAAATTCATATTTTTAATAGGAAGCTTTACAATATTATATTTGTGCATCTACATTAGATTAGTCAGTACTGAAGCCAAATCTGGAGCTTATCTAATAAAATAACTTACGATAACGGTCCAAAAACTAGTACAGCCAAATTTATATGTTATAGAAAAATATTAAATACAAATTTAAAAAAGAGGAAAAATCAAGAGAAGCAAAAAAAAAAAAGGACAAATTTAGTTGAAGTTTTGTAGGTTGTAATTCTTTTTTGCAATGTTTTGCTTGAATTTAATTGTATTATCTTTCAATTTCTAAATATGTTTGGTGACTAAAATATTATTTTAATAAATATATCTGTGCAATAAATCTGTTTTGTTGAAATGCATCAAAATATATGACCTATATTCACTGAGAAATGGATAAAAATATTCATTTTCAAAATGGGGTGTACTCAATTATGTACTGTATGTAACATTTTTGTTTCTTTTAATTTTGATGATCATGGCTATATATTTACAGTGCTCAACATAAATGAGTACACCCCATTTTGAAAATGAATATTTTTATCCATTTCCAAAAGCTGGGGTTAAACCTTATTAAACCAAACAATTAATTGCATTAAAGGAATATTAAACCATTAATATAAAAACCTCTGGTCTTTGTTACAGGAGGAAATCGCTAAAGATCTGCTCTCTGGAGATGATGAAGAAACACAGTCTTCTGCTGATGACCTCACACCATCTGTAACGTCACACGAAACAAATGATTTCTTCCCCAGAACTCTTCGCTGTAAGCACATACACTTTGTTTTTATGTTTTTGAAATCATGAATGAAAGTCTGTCCAGTTCTTTTTATTTCCTCTGGCTTTTCTGTAGTGCTCAGTTTAGTCTTTTATTTTTTTTAGCTAATGTGGTTTATGATGGAGACAAAGAATCTGAGGGTGAGGAGGATGGTTTGAGCCCTGAAGACTCTCGCAAGGTGAGGAATATTAAGTAGAAAGCTGTTTTTTTTTAATACATATATTACCAAATATTACAAGAGATGCATTAAGTTATTCCTTCTTTCATAATCAAAGTTTGCTGCTAAAAATAAGTCGTCCTTTCATTTTATGTGTAAACCCAATTCATATCAGTCGATATTTGAATAATTAGTGTTGTTTTCACAGGAGATCATGGTGGGTTCTGAATATCAGGCAGAAATTCCAGCTCTTGCCTGTTATAATGACCAGGAAAAAGGTGAGTCTTCAATAGTTTTTGTATTTACAGAGGGTGTTTTGCACAGAGATTTCTTAGTTCGATATGCGACACCAAATGCAGTGTTGTTTTAACTACTGCTGGTGTGGAACTTGGAGCCAATTTTATAGGATATTTGTTTATGCGCTTTCAGTGGATGCATAAATAAAACATCACATGATGTTATATAGTTATATACACCTGTCCACCTTTTTTTTACGTTTGATAAAATCATCTTTCATTTTCTCCCTCAGAAATTTTAAACCATAAGTGCAGTGTTAAATTAGTTTTGCATGACAGATCTCTGTATAGATTTCTCAGTTGAAACAGCAGTTATAGTTAGAGAACAGAATTATTAATTAAAAGACAATGTGACCTGTACATTTAAAAGCAAGATGAGGCTTTTTTCAGGGTGGTCTTAAAGTCATAAAATGTCTTAAATGTCAAAAACGAACTTTTTGACCTTAAAAAGTCTTAAATTCTCTGAAATGTGTTTTAAATACTTTTAAAGGTCTTAATTTTCCTTTGTCCATGTAAACCTACCCAATCGGTACAACCAACAATTAATCTAAAAAAACGTTTAACAAAAGTCTAATTTATTGGCTCTGTTTACCAATATGGTTTAATAATCTTTCTTACATCCTTAAAATAACATTTGTTTAAAAGTTCTTCTTGTATTTATGCATAAATGTATGTTGTGCATTTAGTTTATTATAGTATTTAAAACTTGTCTTTTTTAAAGGAAGAGTTATGCTAATAAAAAAAATGTATGTATATAACAAGAGTCTCGAGACCTTATTTAAAATATGTGGCTTGAAAATAACTATTTTAATTTTAATGGGGCAAGTAAAAAAAAAATTCACTGGCCGTTACAAAAAACCTTCGCATTTTCCCCTGTGAAAGACTATGAAATTTCATTCATAATAGTCTTAAAAAGGTCTTAAAAAGTTTTAAATTTGACTTGCAGAAACCCTGTTTTTTTGTCATGGCATATGTTTAGTTGAAAAGTGCCACAACGTGCCCTTACTACACACGACATCCATCACGACACGACAGAAACATTTAAAAACCAAAGCCATTCAGAAATGCAGAATAGTGCACTGCACTCCCAGCAATATGGCAAGCTTTATAATCTAATAAATACATATTAAACCTCTTTAACATTATTAAAAATACATACTAGTAGGCATGTGCCGTATAAAATTCTGACAGTATGATAACCTTGGATAATAATATCATGGTTTCACAATATTGCGATTACTGATCTAAAATATGTATATTTCAAAAATAATATATATACTTTTTTCCAAACCGCAGTAAACTTTGAAACCGGTTTTCATCCGCATCCACAATGCTAAGTGACTGATATTTGATGATTTGCACAACAATATTGCACATATTTGTTGAGTCAGTTTAAATTATAAAACAATATGTATGCAAGTTTTCAAAATCTGAGGTCAACTATCTACTACTGCTTTCACTATGGCAATAAATGCCACGTAAAATGGTCTTCAAACTCACCTCAGTAGCGTTTAACACCATATAAAGCACATAATCAGTACCTGAGGCAGTGATTGTCAGTAGTTTATGCTGTTTCTAAAATATAAACTTGGCGCATAACAGTTGTGGACGGCTAGGACAAAAACTCTATGGGAAATATATGGGAAAAATATGGGAAAAGATCGCTTTTGTTGTGTGTAGTAATGATGTTGTGTCATGCAACAATGCCAAATGAGTTTTCTGTTTTTTAAATGTATATAATTATCTTTTTTATTTTCTCAAATAGTGTAACACATCAGATACATGTCAGAGATCATACATCTGAATATAGTCACAAATATAAGCACACTGTACATCCGTTTTCTCTTTCAGCAATATATGCTTTCCTCTGTGCACGTGTAAACATGTAATACATAAGCATAAAAAAAGAAAAATAAATTAAAAAATAAGATAAAGGGGAAAAAATAATTATCAGCTACAAAACCAATCAACATGTACATGTAGGGAGTGATCCATTGCATCAGATTAAAACTAACAAAACATTTCAGGTCTATGAGATGTTGTATAATTGGTCTATTTTTCCCAGAATTTGCATTAATTTTCAGTTTACGGTTCTTAATTAACCAGTAAGCAGTTTATAAGATGAGAAAATGGAATCAAAGATTGAAAAACATCAACTGTTTGTTTAACATGCATTGATGATTGAGGTCTGTGAATTTTCAGTGTATGCCGAGGAAGATCAGCTCCTGTGGCAGCCGGACATGCTGCCTGAGGCGAAGGTCAAAAGCTTTCTGCTGGATGCTCTGAGTGCGGATGGAAAGATGGACAGAGATGGCAAATGTTCTCTGGTCAAAGACAATGAACAGGTGAAGGTCACAGATTAGTAGTTTTACACAAACATATTTATTTATTAGCTAATCAGATTTAGCGGGGAAAATAAGTATTGATCACCGTTTTTCTCAGAAAACATATTTCTAAAGGTGACGTTGACTTGAAATTTTCCCCCGATGTTGGTAACAACCAAAGAAATCCATATATGCAAAGAAAACAAATCTAATTACTTTACAAATGAAGTTCTGTGTAATAAAATGAAATGACGCAGGGGAAAAGTATTAAACACATGAAGAAAGGGAGGTGTAGAAAGGCAGTGAAAGCCCAGACAGCAACTGAAATATCTCAGTAGTTCTTCAGCAACCTTCGTCAGTGTAAATGAATATTAGCTGCTTCAGTCCAACATCTACATTAGCAGGATGATAAGGATGAAACCAGGGTGGACATTTAAGCAAGACAATGATCCAAAACACAGCCAAGGAGACTCTCAAATGCTTTCAGAGAAAGAAAATCAAGCTGTAGAAGGGCCTAGCCAATCACCTGACCCGAATCCAATAGAGAATACAAAATAAAGATCAGATTTGATAGACGAGACCCACAGAACCATCAAGATTTTGACACTCTGTTGAAGTCTGTGAAAAACTCACACCTGAGCAATGCATGTGACTTCATTCTCCATATGAGAGGCGTCTTTAAGCTGCCATCACCAAAAAAGCCTTTTATATAAAGTATTAAATGCATTTCAGTAGTTCAGGACTTTCTCCTTGTGTCATTTCAATGTTATTCTCAGAACTGAACTGAACTCTGAACTTAAACTCTAAAAACTGAACTGACACCATTTCAATTCACTATAATCTTCTATGTGAAGCTGCTTTGACACAATCTACATTGTAAAAGCGCTATAGAAATAAAGATGAATTGAATTATTACACAGAACTAATTTTCTGATATTTTTTTGTTTTATTTAATTTTTTTGTTTCTATTGTTTGGGTTTTTATCAAAATCTGGTTCAATTCCATATCAACAGCTCCTTTAGAAGTATTATTCTCAGAAAAAAAACATGACATGTTCAATACTTATTTCCCCTACTGTATGTTCAAACACTGAACACACTATTTTTGTAGATTTTAAAGGGATATTTCACCCAAATCCCTCAAACCTTTATGAGTTTGTTTTTATCTGTGAAACACAAAAGACGATATTTTGAAGAAAGCTGAAAACCGGTTACCATTGACTTCCATAGTAGAAAAAAATACATACTATGGAAGTCAATGGTTACCGGTTTCCAGCGTTCTTCAAAATATCTTCTTTTGTGTTTTACAGAAAAAAAGAAAATCATAAAAGGTTAAAACAATTGTGAGTAAATGATGGCAGAATTTTCATTTTTGGGCGAATTATCCCTTTAACCCTGTAAAGCTCATAGAGTTCATATTTAGACAAAGTATTAAAAAAAGAATTGCATATTTAATGCATTTATGGCACACACTGCATGATATAGTGAGAATATAGTTAGACCAAGTAGGCTTAATAGTGTTAAGTAACTCTGTTTATACTCTCCAGGCCTTATATGAGCTTTTGAAGTGTAACTACAATGTCCAGGAAGCTCTTGAACGGTATCGCAGCAATGACAAATCCTCAAAGGGTAAGTGCGCACAGGGGCATAGCTATTACTTGTTTTGGAATAGCAGTGATTGAAAATAATTACATTTTAATTTTTATTATTTAGATGAGATGCTTCCTTGGTCTGAAGAAGAATGCCGAAATTTTGAACACGCTCTTCTGCTGTATGAGAAGAATTTCCACCTCATTCAGAAACACAAAGTAAGATGGTCTCCTTTATTATTATTATTATTATTACATTAATATGATGCCACTATTAAATGCTGCTTTAACCCTCTGGTGTTCTTTATTTGGGATTCACACTTGTGGTCTTTGCGGTTAAAAAGGGACGAATGCCTGTAAATTACCCTTTTTTTCCCTTCTTTTTTTCTTCTTTTTTTTTGTGAAATCAATAAAAAAAATTTTTTTTAAATATTTTGTCTGTATTATTTAGCATTTTGAGAGGGTTTTGTGGTAATAATGAATATTTAAGCAGTAATTAACATCCATTTTCCCTATTGAAAACAATGGAAGTTTTGTAATTTTTATTTTTAATTATTGCAATATTTCCAGGTAATATAGAGATTCTGCCATACAAAAACAAAAGGCAGATTCGCACCTTGTTGTAAAAAGAAAAACGTGATATGGTGTAACCACTAGGTTCCAGTATCACTATCTCTACAAAGCTGCTTGTAAATTCCTTAGTTGTTTAGGCATTACTAAGGAATTGTGAATTTGAATATACATTTAGACAATCTAAAACACTTCTTCTAGACAAGTTTTTGATATTTAATGTTTGAAAAGGTGATTTGAAGTGTTAGTTTTCGTATTATGTTTACAGCAAAAACTATAAAGAGACTATACAAACGCCACAAAATTTTATACGACGCTGTGTGTGTATTTCATACTCCTGAGTGTCACCCCTTCACTACTGTGTGCTTTTTTTTGCAGCATCATGGTATATTTTTGTTGATTGCGCAAACAAAATATTCTTTAAATGTTCATATTTTTGCTTATTCTCCATTCATTTCCTATGGCGGTCATTTTTGACCGTGAAGACCACAAGTGTGACTTTTTTTTTCACAACCATGTAGCATGCTTGAATCATGACCTAATTTTTTTATGTTTGCATACTGAAAAAAATGCCAATCAAAGTTAAGGAGTTTTAGGCCCCGTTTACACTAATACATTTTAGTTTTAAAACGCATAACTTCTGCTACGGTTACGCCTTCTGTCCACACTAACCCGGAGTTTTCAAACCCAGAAAACAGAGCGTTTTGAAAACACTGAAGAGGCCGTTTTGGTTTTAAAACGCTGCTGCTTCGTATCAGTGTGGATGGGGGAAAACAGAGACATCTGAAAATGGTTTCAGTCTTGCATCCTTTCCTTGTAAGTTCAGAATTCGCAAGTTTGATATGGAAAACAAACTCCTGAGGACACGTCGGGTAAATCTTCAGAGGGAACAGTGTACTTTATAACGTCATTCACATCACTCTGGCTACGGTGTTTCACTATCCTAACAATAAAATTAAAACATTAAATAAGGAACTGCTATTTCATTAACAACTTAACAAACACCAAAAATGTTGAGGCGTCATGTAGCTACATTTTTATATGATCGTCATCTTCACTGTGTGCATATTTATAACAAAACGAAACCTATAACATAACTGACTCATTCATTTTCATTGAAAAATATGAAACATACTCTCTGTTGCTGAATATCAGTTTTAATAATCAATAATGGCAATCAATAATATAATACATTTATACAATATAGGAAATAAAGGCAAGCAATCAGTCAAATGTGCAGAATCAGTGTATTTGGTTACATTAATATATTAACTTATTGCGCTCAGCCAAAACACGTTATCTGAGAACAAGTAATAGAATCAAAAGACAGAAGAGTCGTTAGATAGAGACTAGATTAATTAAATATCATGTTTAACAACTATAGTGAGATGAGATCCAGCGGTAGATCCTTGATGAACTGTCTGACGTGCGCTGCTCTCACCTGGGGCTCAGACATCTGCAGCTCATGCCAGAGTGTGTGTGTGGTCACATGATGTCCGTTTTCAGCAGTGTAGTGTGGACGGAGATCTTTTCAGAAGTGCTAGGTGAAACGCCAGCGTGGATGTGGATCGTTTTTGTTCTAAAACACCGTTTTAAAACTAAAACGTATTTGTGTAAACAGGGCCTGAGATAATTCTGATGATTCTGTAATTTTTTCAGTCTACAATGACCAAAGACTACCACAGGGTTAACATGGTATATGTGTAACTTTTGTATATCCACAAGTATTATTTTGTATATTGTACTTTAGCTGAAATATATATTTGATTTTTTTATATGTTTATTCATATTTACTGCCTTCATGCAAACAGAAGAATGATAGTGCACCAATGATGCTTGATTGACGGTAACTTTTCTGTGTTCAACTCAAGGTCAGCACAAGGACGGTGGCAGAGTGTGTTGCGTTTTACTACATGTGGAAGAAGTCGGAGCGATTTGACTTTTTCGTCCAGCAAAACCGATTCGGAAAGAAGAAGTTCAGCAGTTATCCTGGCGTCACGTGAGTTTGTGCTCTTCTTCTGCTCTGTGGATGATGAATTGTCATCGTTTTGGAGGCTGATTGTTGTCTCTGCAGGGATCTGATGGACCGGTTGGTGGACGAGGCCGAGGGTTTGGTGGATAGATCTGCTTCAGTGTGTTCCAGCAGCAGCGGCAGGATCGATCCTCCAACCGAACAACAGCTCAACATCCTCAACTCCATCACAGCCAGTGACCTCTCAGGTACATCAGCCGACTATAACTATATATTTTTATTTTCATTTTTTGGATTACTTTAATGAAAAATATTAAGCAATGAATCAATACAAATTTAAAAAACAACTTTCTCAAACAGTGTTTAGATTTATTGAACTTTGGGAGTGATTTTTGCCAAGTAGGATGCTATCCTGGATTAATAACATTATTCATCCAATGTCATCCATTCCTAATCCACATTCCTACCCCTAGCTGTAAATGAAGAGTTTAGATGCAAAAGCCTCTATGTGCCATCTGAAATGTTCTTCTACAAAATGCATTTTTCTCAGACTTGTGTGTAGGTTCAGTCATTTCACTATTATGGCTTTAAATGTTCTTTAAAGTCAAATAACTGAAAGTAAACATAGGAGGCAGAGAAAATGATCATTTTTAGAGGAACATTTCTGATGGCACTTGGAGGTTTGCATCTGAACTCTTCAAATTATTTCCAAAATCAGAGGGGATTAATAGTTGGATAATAATAATGAACCACATAGCCCTAATGCCTAGTTCATACTACAGGATTTTGAGCCTGATTTGGAAGTTAAGAAGCTCGCTGACAGATCGGGGGAAAATCTCAGCGCTCTGATGCATTGTTCAGTTCACATAACTACAAAGTGGCTCTCTGACACTTCGTAGAAGAAAATCCAATCCGATTTGCTGATGTCTAAAGTCATGAAGTGTCAACTAGGCTTAACTGTAAGCCTAAAGTTAACATAAACCATAGATTTATCCCTTAAATCTAAATGGATGAATGGAATTTAAATTAGTGTTGTCACAATACTGACGTTTGGTACCAATCGGTACTGACATTTTTTTAAGCGTACATTCCCTGCTAAAATTTGAGCACGTTCTTTAACACCACTCATTGGCCATTATGTTCACGTGCTCAACAGAAATGACTGATTGGCCGTGAAGGTCATCAGTTCACCGAACTCACCGCTGTTTACTGAGTGTAAACACAGATACACAGACACTGGATAACATCACATCGCATCAGCTGGTCTATAAAATGACATAGAAGCTTTACACTGATGGATTGACTGATCTACACGACTTTGAAACACTTCAGTATCTGTGTTTGCACTCAGTGAATAACGGTGAAGTGCGGTGAACTGATCACCTTCACAGCCAATCACAGTCATTGCGTGCTCACAAGCGCTCAAATGTTAGCAGGAAATTGACGTTTTGTACTGATTGGTAACGAAATTCAAGGCAAGGCAAGTTTATTTCTGTAGCACATTTCATACACAATGGTAATTCAAAGTACTTTGCATAAACAAGAATAAAAGCAGAAATAAAAAATAAAAACAGCAAAGAATAAAAGAGATTAAAATGGTTTTAAAGGAATGAAAAGGAAAAAGACACAATAGTGCAATCTGCAAATTCAGTATTGTGACAGCACTAATGTAGATGTTGATGAGGGAACATGTCCTCGCTAAAATAATCTATTATACTGGTCCTAAGGTATATGTAAGTTTTTTTTTTTTTATTTGGGTGTTTTTTTAATGTGTTGTAAAGAAATCTGTGTTTTTGAAACTAATAATAATAGCAGAGGTCAACGATTTATTTTAATTATTTAGCCTGACATGTTTACCGTTCCAAAATATACTGCTCAAAAAAATAAAGGGAACACTTGAAGTTATATTGTGTTGTTTAAGTGTTCCCTTTATTTTTTTGAGCAGTGTATTATAAATGTTTCCTAAAATAAAGCATATTGTCTTCAATGGGGAAAAAAGTAGTTTTTTGTACCCAGACATTTAGAAAAAAAAAACCAACATATACGCTTATTTCACGCTGCTGCCATTTTAAAGAATGAAAGCGAGGCTGCGGTGGGAAGAAACCCGGAAGTAGATGATCAACACTGTAAACATTGCAACAACATGCTGTGGACTACAAACCTCCAGCTGTTGCCGCGATTTCAAACTGCAGAAATGGTGCAAACATCACTTTAATATTATTCAGTTAAGTTTAAACAATTAAAAGCACATTAGGCATCAAACAACATCACAATCTCTTTAAGAGTAATACGCTTAAGTGTCCTCCTAGGCTTCAGTTCATGGCACCAGGTAAACACCGTGAGGACGCTTCTCTGCTTCAGCCTATGTAAACCAGTGAGCGATAAAACAATGCAGTCGTCTGTAGCACACCCTCATGTTGTCTGTAATAGTGTTGTCCCGGTACTGAACTTTAAAAAATGTCCATTTCCCTCTAACTTTTAAGCCCCGCTGAGAGCGTTCTTAAACAGCTGATTTGCCATTGTGTTCACGTGCTCAACAGAAATGACTGTGATTGGCCGTGAAGGTCATCAGTTCACCGCCCTTCACTGATTGCAAACACAGATACACGGACACTGGAGCGTTTTAAAGCCGCGAAGATCAGTCGATTCATCAGCGGATCGCTCGTCTGTGTTTGCACTCGGTAAACATCATGAAGTGCGGTGGGTGAACTGATGACCTTTACAGCCAATCACAGTCATTTCTGTTGAGCAAGCGAACACAATGTCAAATCAGCACTGTTTAAGAACGCCATCAACAGTGCCTTAGATGTTAGCGGGAAATGGATGTTTTTTTTTTATTTCAGTACTGAAATTCAGTATCGTGACAAGTCTAATATAGTGAAAGAATCAGTTCATTAACTTGAGTTTGATAAATGGCATCTAAAACGTGTGTTTGGGAAAGAAAACGTTAGCTAACTAGTGCCATTTCCCTTAACTTAGCTGAAAATGAGGTCCGATATCCCTTTTTATTTTCACCATTCATTCAGAACGGACCTTCGGCGGTGAATTTCTAAATTTATGTCACTTTCTCTTCGCTGATAAGATATACAGCCAGGTACACAACGTTCCTGTGTGACTCCAAGCGATACTTCCGGGTTTCTTCCCCCAGCAGCCTCGATTTCGCTTTTAAAATGGCGGCTGTGTGAAATCAGTCTATTTTAGAGCAGTAATCACAATACCGTGAAACCGTGATACGTTTATCCAAGGTTATCATACCGTCAGAAACTTATACCGGCACATGCCTAAACCATAATTTGCCACACTTGTAAATTTGACTTTAAAAAAAAAAGGTGTAAGAACCCTGATATATATATGCGCACACACCCCCATTTGGAGTGGTTGTGTTATATAAAAATGAGATCATTTGACCAAATTTGTCATTGGAAGTCCTCTCGCCAGCTGTGATATAGCCTATTTCTGGCTTTAAAACAACCACATATTCACACATTTGATTCAGAATTGTTTTATTATAGCTTTCTTCATCTTTTAAATAGTTTTTATTCAAAATATCTTGCTTTCTTCTTGATTCAGCGCTGACGAGCACCGTGGCGTCGGTGTGTAACCCAGCAGACGTGAGCTGTCTGGACTCTTACAGCTTCTCTCCGCTGGACGCTCTGCACCGCGGGGCGCTGAGCCACGAGGAGCCACTCAGCTACTCCAGCAGCGCAGACGGAGACTGCCTGAACCTGCTGGACTCCGGCTTCTACCACTCCGACCTGGGCCAGATCAGTGTGTGCGGAGAGGACTGCGAACGACCCCCTACAAAGCGGCTGAAGATGGGTCTATCTGAACCCTTCATCAACGACAGCAGGAACATGGACTTCGAGGGCCGCACGCACCACATCACAAGTGCCAAAATGGCGGTTTCAGTCAGTGACTTTGGCGAGGCGGGCAGCTACATGGGCACACACACACTACATCAACACACAGCGCTGCAGTCCGAGTGACGGGGCGCAATAAACCTCACGGGACCACCTGCAATCAGACCTGTATATAACTGCTTCCTCGTTTATTTCTGATTATATATATATATATATATATATGTGTGTGTATATATGTACAGATTTATTCTCTCTAGATTTTTTTTTACTATGACATCAGTGATGTCTAATTGTACAGATCTGAATCTTGATTTCTCAAGAGTTAATACAGCCATTTTTTTTTTCCCAGTCTTTTTTTTGGAAGTGTCATAAACGTGTCCGGATACTGTGGAACTCTCGTGACGGGGAGTCGTCGCATCGCTAACTGATGGATGGATTCACACATTCAGCCTCTCTGTGGTTTCATCAGTGTTTACAGGTGCCTCGGCTCGCCAATACCACCGTCTGAAAGGCATTTACGGCCACTCTTTACTTTCGTTTTCGCACCGCAGAGAAGCAGCTCTGTTGTTTTCGTTGAGCACAAGAAATTCGGAAAAGCGACTACGAAAGTTTTCCGCTCGGCCCTGGGAGATTTTTCTGCAATTGTTTTGACTGACTGCAAATATATAGGCCCTAAATACAGCTAGTACAGAGGTATTATGAAACACTGCTATGAAGTGTGTGATTTTTCTTATTTGATATACTTTGCATCGCATATTTATTACGTTTCTTTTGTAATCGTGCTTTATCAGGCGGCATATTGATCAATCGGGCGTATTTATTGCAGTGAAGACCATCGGACTGCGTGATGGTCACCGCTTAGCATTGTTTTGGTTGTTAATTACTGGCACATGTCGTTTTTGTGTGTGTATGTGTATACCAGAGCATTTGTTCGCTATTTATTGAATTTTTTTGTTGCAGGGATTTCTCAAAACGTGAGTCGGTTTTACATCTGTTCCCTTCAGAAACCAATTATGCAAAAAGTTGTACACGATTTCTGTCGAACTGCCTTCGTTCAGCCTTTCACTTCCTTTTATTTCCGCAGAACAACCCAATGTTTGCTTTCCGAGCACTAACCCGACATTATCTATGCATCAAGAATGGCTCACACAGATTAAACCCATCATCCTTCTTGTTTTTTGTTGACGTTCACATTCTCCTATATGGCAATAATTTGTAAATATGTACAGATACCAACATAACTTCCCATTTTCCTTCTTCCTCTGCAAACTTAAGACTTAAATTCTGTGTTTTTGAGTTATGTTTGCCACAAGATTGCCTTCTTGACTGACTTTACCATTGGTTTTTGGCTGACGTTTCCTTTTTCCTCATAAGAGATTTGCTTAAGAAGAGTTATTTATTTATTTATTCACTCAACTGCAAGTGGGTGAGAGTGAGTGTGTTTGTGTGTTAGCGTTCTTTACTGTAGTGAAAAGGGTTTTTTTTTCACAGGACGTAGCGGCGCTAGCTGAATGTACAGTATTATGGCATCTTAGGGATTTACCGAACTGGTTCGATGACATGAATGTCTCGCGGTTAAGGCAGAAGCCCAGTTTGCAGTGTTGCCTTAACCCTCATTTAAAACTTGCATGTTGAATCCATGTTTTCCAGGACGGCGATCATTGGACGACTTGTGCTGTGTCTGTAGAATTGTGTTTCCCTTGTACCTGCAGCCAGAATTCTCCATATTTTATTTTATTTGTCTTGACATACTTGAAGGATGTGTATTGATCAACTTAAATACAATATTCTCCGAATATTCAGTCCTGTAGGTTTGTGCAATTCATTTCTCCTGTCCCTCCAAGACCCTGAAAAGAGCTTTAGGAAATTGTGTTGGTGCAGTAATTTGTCCAAAGTTTGTTAGAAAAAAAGCTTCAAATTGAAATGTAATGTAATGGTCGTCTGCTTCCAGGGGAGAAATGTTCATTTTTAATAACATGGAATGATTTATGCTTTATTTTCTTTAATATACAACTGGTTTTCATTCACTTTGATGCTTTTTTTGGAGGGGTTGGGGTTGCTAGTTGAAGTTCAGTTTTACAACACTTCTTGTGGCGTAATAATAAAATGATAGTGTTTAAATAGACAATCAAACGGCAGTTAATATTGGGAAAGGACGTTTTATTATTCTTAATGTTTGTACATAGACACTGTTCTTGTTTCGTTGGCTTTTATTTTGTATTTTATGTTGTACTTAACTGGCAGACCGTTCCAGAAATAAAGTTCTGGAGATATTATAACTGTGTCGATGAGTTTCTTAATATGCTTACATGTGAGGCTTGGATTTTGTTCCTCTGGATCTTTATTCGCAGTAACAACGCATCATGACACTGACGAGTGATTGATTTGTTTGATAGCGAAAAAAATAATAATAATAATTACATTTATATAGCATCTGAAGTGAAAACAATGTGTACTTATTTGTGCACCAAAAGGAAATTTCTCCAACTTCTGTATAAATTCAGACCGTTACCGTTTATATATACAGTCGTGGCCAAAAGTTTTGAGAATGACAAATATTGGAAATTGGAAAAGTTGCTGCTTAAGTTTTTATAATAGCA
>CAIGQV010019082.1:1872691-1894630 GCA_903798115.1 Danio jaintianensis
GTATTTGTGATGATTGGGATGCAGTTCAACAGATGATTCATGGGAAATCATTCTGCCTTCTGCCACTTTTCCAAATGATCAATTAAAAGTCAAGTTATCATTTGTTGCTCTTACAACTGGCATTGATGACAAGGCTTTTGTCAGGTAGTGTGTGTGTGTATATATATATATATATATATATATATATATATAAAAAAGGCAAAACATTTTTGCCCTCCTGTTAAATTTAAATGCTTTTAAAAATATTTCCTAGGTGATGTTTAACAGAGCAAGGATATTTATTTCACAGTATTTCCTAATATTTTATTTTTCTTCTGGAGAAAATCTCTTAATTGGCTGGATTCATTTTTTGTTGATCATTTTTAGGGTCAATATTATTAGCCTCCTTAAGAATTTTTCCCCCAATTGACTACAGAACAAACCACTATTGCCCAAAGACTTGCCTAATGAACCTATTTAAGGCGTTCAATAATTATTAAAATATGTGCTGTCATGATGCTGTACTGTCGTCATATAGGAGCGGTGGCATGGTGGCTCAGTGGTTAGCACTGTTGACTCACAGTAAGAAGGTTGCTGGTTCGAGTCACACCTATAGTGCAGTCCAAAGACATGGGTTGTGGCTGGAAGGGCATCCGCTGTGTAAAACATATGCTGGAATAGTTGGCGGTTCATTCCGCTGTGGTGACCTCTGAAATAGAGACTAAGCTGAAGGAAAATGAATGAATGAACTTTTATAGGAGGGCTAATAATTTTGCCTTCAACTGTTAGAGGACAACTGTCAAAAGTATAGCCAGTAAAGGAGAGCCTCAAGGATCAGTCTTGGGCCTGTTACTATTTTCAATGCACCGCAAAAAAACATCTAAATTATGAGAAATAAATGAATGATAGAGACTGGAAACAAGTCAACTGATCTTTCAGTGCAGTAAGATAGTTATATTTGGTAAGATTTGTTTAAAGAAAACTTAGGCTTTAGGGAAGACAAAATGTCTTAAAATAAGTATGTATAATCTAACTAGCTTGTTAATAGCTTTTTAAACTGTTAGACTTTCTTATTTGTATGAAAAGGCCTTAAAACTAGTTATTAAACAGTAGAAATCTTATTTAATTTAAAGAATTGTCAGTATATATTCTGTCTTAAAATGAGCCAAAGCATTTAAACTCAAAACTTATTGTATAAATTAAATCAAGATTGCATGCATATTGTTATCAATATGACCTGACAGTAGTTACAATGCAAAATTATTACTTGTATATAAAATAATGATAATGTATTTTGTCACTAATGAACAATTAGAAGTGCTTTTTTTAATGGACTAACTTTAAACAAGATATTACAGCTTAAATAAAGTCTTACAAATACAAGACTGGTCTTAAAGTATGTCTCTGATTGTAATTAAGCTGAATCTGCAGGTAAAATGCCTAACCTTGAGCTTTATTAACAAACAAACAAACAAAAATCTTAAAGCAATCATACACAGCATAGTATTGTTTTCATTAAAACAAGATTGTAACTCTTGACTAGATAAGGAGTTTTTGAGACAATTCCTTCATGTTTCCTTTCCACCTGGGCATACTCATCCCGAGGCCTCTAGAGATTGTGCAGCGCCATTGATGTGATCCAAGACCTGTGAAGAGATGATGCCAACCATCGAGGACCTCAAGGACAACATATACGAAGAAATGATGCCAACTATAGAGGACTTCTAGAGGTCTCCATAATCCTGGACCAGGCCGTATCCTGAGCAGATGCTGTGGTGGTCATGGAGGAGTGCGGAGCATGAGACTGATTCCTGAAAGACCCCAGTGACAAACGAGTCTCCGCATTGATCCCGTGGGCCAGCCTGAACA
This sequence comes from Danio jaintianensis, assembly GCA_903798115.1. NCBI lineage: Eukaryota > Metazoa > Chordata > Actinopteri > Cypriniformes > Danionidae > Danio > Danio jaintianensis. Next base: position 1,874,540 of record CAIGQV010019082.1, read on the forward strand.
CCCGCCGGTGACCTTTCCCACCTGCAGCTTCTCCACGATGGACATCCAGCGTTCTCCAGCCTCCGGCGCCTACACTGCAGCTCTGCACAAGCAGTTTGGCCAGAGGAGAAATGGTGGTGCCCAACTGAGCCTGGTTTCTCTCAAGGTTTTTTTTCCTTTCACTTCCGTCAATTGGTGAAGTTTGTTCCTTGCCACTGTTGTGCTTGGTTTGGGACTTGTGGAGCTGCACATCAATGGATTCGCTCTTCAGTGTTTGGACTTTAAGCAGTGAAATGTAAACCACACTGAACTAAACTGAACTTTAACTCTGAAAACTGGACTGACACAGTTTCAATTTACTAGAACTTATATGTGAAGCTGCTTTGACACAATCTACATTGTAAAAGCGCTATAGAAATAAAGATGAATTTAATGTTTCCTAAACATTAAAAACAAATAAATGTGGCCATGTTACAGTTCCGCATTAGAAAAGCAATCAGAAACCTTTAAATATGTAATAAACACACATTGAATTCTTTAAAAAAATACATATCAGTTTAATGCACAATTGTGTAGTAGTTAGAAAACAGTTCTTCACCATCATTAATATCTCTCAGTGCCACAAGAACAACACAGCGCAAAGGTCTGAAATAGAAAAAACTAAATGATAAAGGTAATAAAATGACAGAATCTGCTAATATAATAATCCTAGAAATGAATGATCTTACCTTTTCGTATCAGCTCTGTAATTAACGTTCGGCAGGTACTGACGGAGCTCCAGAGGAAATCCATCCGGCACGTCAAACTCCTGATAGCAAACATTTGCGGATTTCTCTGTAAATAAAAATCACAAATCAAAGTGTTGCTGTCGCTTTATAACTGTTTATACAACAGTTCTGTCTGGTTCTTGAATCTGATTGGCTGATAGCCATGCAGTATTCCCATAATAACAGCACTCGCACAGCCTCTTCACTCTTGTGTATTACTCCGCCTACATAGTGGCAGCAGATAAATAAACTCACTACAGTTTGACAAATATTGCAGCTGTTGGACAACATAATGTACTTTTGAGGTATTTTAAGTTGAAAATGTAGTTGTTTAGATTGCAACTATGCAGTTTATTTATAAGGATAGTGCCTATTTTAAATGTTTATAATGTCGGAGATTCACTGCGTCGGCATCCATCAGCCTGTCATTGAGCAGTGCAAAGACGGTCGACGTTCCGCCACAAGATGGCGACAGAGACCACATAATAAGCCCTTAGAGGAGGAAAAATTCCGCGTAACTTCAAACCACAGCTGATCAAATCATTATAAAACAGGTCAGTGACATTCTAAGTCGATCTCTCTCTTTTGTATGTTGTAGTGCTGTATTTATACCATAGTAATCTGCTAGTGTTTGCTTTGCTTTGGCTTTTTGGGGTTAATTATTGTAAAATCCTGATTGCAACAGAGAAATACTGGGAGATATCTCTGTAGACTGATGGCATTTCATGCCGTTCAGCCTTATAATCTTAAAATGTGAGCAAAATCACCTGTTTTGTCATCACTTTAGACATTACGCTAGAGAATCATTCAAATACTAGCTCTAAATTGATGTTTGTGAATTAGCAACAGTTTCTGCTGTTCTGAGGTCAGCTGCAGATGTGTATGAACGGCGGAAGAAAGTAGTTCCTCATACAAAAGGGTTTTTAGACTGTGTTTGATTTTCTTTTTTATACACACAATTATGCCATTAAACTGTTGTATAAACGCAATATCACACTCGTAGCAGTGCGATATAGCTGTATATCGTCACTGGTGGGACACTAAGGCACTCAGCCTGTGGCCTCGAGCCAAAGAATGCCTCCCACCAGTGCCGATATACAGCCATCTCGCACTGCTACTTGTGTGATATTGCTCATATATGACAGTATCAGATTTTCTTGTTGCTATTCATTGCTGTAGCTTTTATAAGGATATACGATATTATCACGATACTGACCTAAAACCGCAGAGAAAGTTACTTTAAAGGGTAGGCTATAATAACAAAAATACTTCAGAGTAAACAAATGTTTTCAACTGAATTAAATTGCAAAAGGATGATAAAGTACAATATATGTAACACTTTACAATAAACCTCATTAGTAAACATTAGTTGATGGATTAAAATCAACAGTGAGGAAAAGCCAGATTTAATATACAACCCCAAATCAGAAAAAGTTGGGACAGAATGAAAAACAAATAAAAAAGTAGTGATTTCTAAATTTACTTTGACTTATTTCACTGCAGACAATATGGACACAAAATATTTCATGTTTTGTCTGGTCAACTTAATTTCATTTGTAAATACACATCCTCTCCTGTCATTCAGACCTGCAACACATTCCAAAAAAAATAAAGAGTTGGGAGAGGAGCAGTTTAGGGCTAGTAATCAGGTAAACTGGTTAAATAATGAAGTGATTTGAAACAGGTGATGTCAACAGGTGGTTGTAATTATGATTTGGTACAAAAGCAGCATCCAAGAAAGGTCTAGTCCTTTAGGAGCAAAGATGGGCATAGGACCGCCAGTCTGCCAACAAATACATGAGAAAATTATTGAAATGTTTAAAAACAATGTTCCTCAGACAAAGATAGAAAGACATTTGGATATTTCACCTTCAACAGTGCAAAACATCATTAAAAGATTCAAGTAATCTGGAGGAATTTCAGTGCGTTCAAGACAAGGGCACAAGCCTAAGCTGAACAACCGTGATCTCCGATCTCTCAGGCAGCACTGCATCAAGAATCATCATTCATCTATAAGCGATATCACCACATGGGCTCAGGACTACTTTGGCAAACCTTTGTCAAGTACCACAATGCGTAGTCACATCCACAAATGCCAGTTAATACTGTACTGTGCCAAAAGGAAGCCCTATGTTAACAGTGTCCAGAAGCGCCGTCGACTTCTCTGGCCTCGGAGGTATCTGAGGTGGACCATCACACAGTGGAAACGTGTACTGTGGTCAGATGAATCAGTATTTCAGGTATTTTTTGGGGAGAAATAGATACTGTGTGCTTCGGACCAAAGCAGAAAAGGATCATCCAGACTGTTACCAGCAACAAGTCCAAATGCCAGGGTCTGTCATGGTATTGGGTTGTGTCAGTGCCCTTGGCAAAGGTAACTTGCACTTCTGTGATGCATCATTAATGCTGAAAAGTACATAGAGATTTTGGAGCACAATATGCTGCCTTCTTTTCCAGGGACGCCCATGCATATTTCAACAAGACAATGCAAAACCACATTCTGCACACGTTACAAAGTCCTGGCTGCGGAGGAAGAGGATACAGGTACTTGACTGGCCTGCCTGCAGTCCCAACCTGTCTCCAATAGAGAACGTGTGGCCCACCTGAAGACTTGTTTGAAGAATGGGACAAAATGACACCTGAAACACTTCATCACTTGGTGTCTTCAGTCCCTAAACATCTTTTAAGTGTTGTGAAAAGGAATGGCAACATTACAAAGTGGTAAATGCTTTACTGTTACAACTTTTTTTTTAAATGTGCTGCAAGAACCAAAACTGGAATACGTGTTTATTTAACAATAAAAATCACGAGGAACACATTAAATGATGTTTGTTGTATTGTCTGCAATGAAATACAAGTCAAAGTAAATTTAGAAATCTCTACTTTCTTTTTTATTTGCGTTTTCCATACTGTCCCAACTTTTTCTGATTTGGGGTTGTAGTTACTATGTTAATATTAGTTTTAAAAAATACAACTGAATTGTATTAGTTATGAAATCACTGACTTGCATATCAGATTATTAGGCATTAACTAAAAAATGAACATAATCTAAGATTAATAAAAGTGTATTGTTTGACGCTGTCCTGTGAATGAATAGATTCCGGGGACTTCCAGGCTTTTTTCCGCTTTGGTTTATGTCAGCTTTGCGTTTTTGACTGTTTGGCGCCATCTTGTGTCTGAATAATGAGCAGGTTAGTGTATACTCCATCAGCTGTTTTCATCTCTGTCAGCTTTGCATTTTTGACAGTTTGGCGCCATCTTGTGACTGAATAATATGCAATTGAATAAGTGCTCCATCATGTTTTGGTGTTAGCTTTGCATTTAATTAAAGATTTAATTAACTATTACAACTCAGAACAATGTTTTAAGTGTAATTTGTATGTTTTGTGGCAAGTAGCCGTGTAATAAGCGGAATAAAGTACATCGAGGACGATTGTTTTCGCAGAATAAAAGTCCTTCAGTCTTCAGGCTGCTGATGATCCTGTTTGGCTTTATTCTGCGATAACAACCTCCTGGATGTACTTTATCCATTACATATTGAATTATATCAGTCTGCTGTGGATGGTGAAATGTGTAAGTGCACAGCCTGACTGACCGTTGGAGCAGTTGTTGATGTATTGTCCGACTGCGAGAGGATTTTCAGGATGAGGCATCAACCAGGAGCCGTCGCTAAGGCACAGAGGACCAAACCTGTCCCGTCCACTACACGATCTGCTCCCATCAGTCAACACATATGATTTCAGTCTTTATGATGCTGCCTAACGCACTGTTAAAGGGGTAGTTCACCCAAAAATAAAAATTTACTCATTTCCTTACACTCGAGTGGTTCTAAACTTTTATGAATTCCTTTCTTCTGTTGAACACAAAACAAAATATTCTGAAGAATGTTGAAAAAAAGGCCCCTATCATTAACTATGTTGACATCCACCTATTTTTAAGCACATTTTGGAATATTGCACAACAAAATGCTAAATGGAAATGCAAGGATGCTCATAAATTTTACGTATAAAAAGCGTATGCACACAGCTGAGTAGGATAAACTTTTTATTCAATAAGAAAAAATGCACATAAACTACATGGGAGACACATTTACCAAATAAATTCCAGCAGGCACATCAAAAAAGTCATGTGGCTTTGTTTTAACAGATCATTTGTAACGTGAGTCCACTGAAGGCGAGCGTATTAAACCCAAGTGGTTTATTAACAAAAAGTGCAAAACAAACACAACCAGAACTTAACACTAAACTTGACATAACTACGAAACAAACCATGGACATAACCCAAAAAAACTCATGGCTTGACATGGCAAAGCAAATACAAATGAACAAACCAACCAACCAACCAACCATCCATCCATCCAACCATCCATCCATCCATCCATCCATCCATTCATCCATCCATCCAACCATCCAACTAACCAACCATCCATCCATCCAACCAACCATCCATCCATCCAACCAACCAACGAACAGACGTTACACAAACAAAGCTAGACAAAGGACAAGGAAACATGAGGGTATATATATATATATATATATATATCAAACACTAAGGATCACATGACATGAAAACCAATGAGAAACCAGACACATGACAAGGATACCCAATTAAAACATGACACACATACAAAGGAGCACATGGCAGGAAGCAGGGCAGGAAACAGGAAGACAAAACTAAATTACAAAATAAAAGAAGACATCATGACACACCTTACATCATGTTATGATAAAAATATGCGTGATGGGACACATTAATATAAAAACCAGCATTTTCGAGCACATTGTCAAACATATGAAATGTTGTTTTGGTCATTCTAAAATCCCTCAGCTAAAGTCTGTCACCAAAGTGGTTCAGTATTATTATTATTATTATTATTATTATATTATTATTACCTCCAGAACTGTCTTGAGCATCTGTCTGAGCTCCCAAAGAGCATCTCAAGCCTCCAAAATCCACCGAATACTCAATGCGTTTCGTCTTCTGAGGTGCAAATCAATTATTATTTAAGAAAAAAGACCCACAGTGGACTCTCCTACCGCAGCAAACGCCATTTTTCTTGATGATATTTGCCGCCAATTTATCAGGAAGTAACGATTTTGTTCTCTTTGACTCATTGGATAGAAGCGCTGCTTTATTTGGAAGTGTTTTATGCGATATTCCAGTTTTGCACATAAATCTAATTTACATCTTTGGATGAAAACATATAACATATTAAATTAAACATATAGAGCCATCCATAGTAGCAACAAAAAAATACTATGGAAGTCAATGCCTGCTTTCAAACATTCTGCAGTGCATCTACTTTTGTGTTCAACAAAAGAAAGAAACTCAAACTTTTTTCTAAAAAGTGAAGGTTGAGTAAATGATGACAGAATTTTCATTTTAGGGCGAACTATCCCTTTTAAGCATTAAACCATGCTCACCGGTACACTATCTTGGAGATGGATTTATCGTTGCCATCAATCAAAATGCCATCTATGCATCTAAATACAAATGGATTTCTGACTGATTGGAAAAAGATGGGTTCATCTGGCTGATAGATGGTTCCTGTGGAAAGAGAAAATCAAAACATCATTCTTATGGTGCGTTTACACCAGACGCGGATGAAATGTCAAGCGCAAGTGATTTATATGTTAAGTCAATGCAAAAACGTGAATAGGCATCCTGCAGCACGATTCACGCAAATGAATCGATGCAAGTTTGCGCGTTTGACGTGCTTAATGTGCGAATCGCGTGAATCACTCGAGTTGGAAAGTCTGAATTTCAGCTGACATTCGCGCCGCGTTAACCAATCAGGAGCTTTCATCAAACTGGGCTCGGCTCAGTCGGAAGCACTGCTGAAAGCGGCCATCATCCAGATATAGTTTCTGCCGCGTTTGGTGTGAAAAAAAAGGAAATACTGTGAAAAATCCCTTGCTCTGTTATAGGGATGTAACGATTCACCTGACTCACGATTCGATGCGATTTACCATACTAATCTCACGATACGATTTAGTCACGATTTTTTAACAAAATTATTTAAAACAAATTTAAGGTGAAGAGCCCTTTCATTTTTTTCTTAAATGTTGCACATTTTTTGCAAAATAATACATTTTCTGCCATAACTAAATTGCTATTTTAAAAACAAATTCCCCAAAAAAGAAGAGGAATAATACAAACTAAAGAAGACTCATTAATATAAACAAACTAAAACTGTGACTGTGCTGGGATTTTACATTTTTAAAAATAAATATCAGAATATCTCTGTTTTCTGGCATAAGCTGATGTCTTTGCACATTTACAATGTCCCCTGCTGAAAAAAACTCTTTGACTGGGGACTGAGATGGCTGGTGTGGAGAGGAAAGCCTTTCCTAAACCAGAGAGCAGTGTGTACAGAGATGGTCAATAGGCCCTCTGCTCCAGGGGACTGGCCACTGGCATAAAAAACTGATTACAAATTAACTAACTATATAGTAGGATAGAGACAGGAGTTGAACATGATTATGAAGGTGAATAATTAATATTACTTGTATAATTAATTAGTATAAGTATCACTGTGATACACTTTGAGATCATCTTGAACATTTTTAAATATTCAATAATAATAAGCAAATTATTAAAATATGCATGAACTAATTTGAAAAGGAGAGGGTAAAAATAATCTAATACCTGGTTCAGTAACAGAACAGCTGTCTCTTTCAGTCTCAAAAAAACATCTTCACACTTTCGATATGAAAACACTGATGCACCGCGTGATCTCCATAGCACTCGTCGGAGGAAGCGGAGCTGCAAATCATCCGGCCCGCTTGATTTGGCTTATTAATAATGTTTTTTGCGTATAGACGTCTGTGACAGTAGTTTTTCACTGTGCTGACGGTTTATGTGCATCATATTCGTTGTTCTGTTAGTGTAAGTAAACATCTTTTTGCAGTATTTGCACACAGTTCGTGTTTTGTCTGGCGCACTTCACCGCTGTCATTTTACTCTGCCGCTCCACCTCTTGCTCGCCACTGATGTGCAGGTAAAGCGAGTTTGTGCCTTTAAACACAGCGCCGCCTTTGTTCAAAAAATGTGTCGCGATTCGTTCAACATTTCTACTGGTTTGAATCGTCACATATTTGAATCGAGTTTCAACTAACTCATGGTAAATCATCCCATCCCCACTCTGTTATTCTGTGTTCACACCAGATACGGCACGCGCGAATAAATCTCGCTATTCGCACATAAATAGACACGTGAACAGTTTGAGTTTACTCGCTTCATTAGTGCGTCAAATTCGCTTCTTTAATCGCGTGAAATTCACTTCATGGATTCGCGTCATGGGCATGGGCTTCTGTCTGCCCGGTGACTCTAGCTTTGTTGCTAAATGGCTAACATGGATTTTATTGAGAGAGCAGCTGTGTTTATGTGCTTTAGGAAGGCGGAAAACTGCGTATATTCGTTCGGCGCCACCTCATTCGCGTGAATCGCACCGCAGGATGCCTATTCGTGTCTTTGCATTGATTTAACATGTAAATCACTCACGCTTGACGCTTCATCCGCGTCTGGTGTGAACGCACCATAAGAGGACAAACATGTCTATACAAACCGACAAAAATAAAAGTATAATCATCATTATTATTCATGTTAAAGTTGATATGATTCTTTAGGGTCTTAATGAAAAGTCTATTAGTTACTTTGGTTAAATTTCTTAATGGTGTAAATACACACCATTTTAATCCTGCCGTTTCACTTCATATCTCTTTAAATGCTAATGAGCTGCTGCTGTGCTGACCCCACCCCCCCTGAGGCTGGATCACCAAACCTCGAGCTACTGCTGAACTTGGTCTGTATGACTGACATGAAGGGATATTTGAAGCCGTTTCCACTTTATAATGACAAAATGTGAGATCACGGAATTTAAAATTAATGAAAGGGTAAAACAGTAAAACAACTAAGACTGAAATCAGTACACTGTAAAATAAATATACAACACCAACCCAGATGATATATCACTTTAAACTATTAAAAATATTCATAAAAGTCACTTTTTCGAGGTTAAAAGTTGTTGGAAGAAAGATGAAGGTCCCATAATGCAATTCAAAAGCAGAAATAAAAGGGGAAAAATAAAAACATGAATCACAAAATACGGAAAAATGCTAATTTATGGAAACTTTTTGTGTATTAGGACCAAAGACTATTGACCTTATTCTGCAATGCGGAAGTGTACTCGTTTTTGCAACTGTTTTATGCTGTATTCACACCAGACGCGGATGAAGCATCAAGCGCGAGTGATTTACATGTTAAGTCTATGCAAAGACGCGAATAGACATCCTGCGGCGTGATTTCGTCAAATGAGGGAGTGCAAAAGACACGATTGCGCAAATGAAGCGTGCGATTGATTGTCTTGCGCGTTTTGACGCGTTTGATCATGTGATTCGCTCAAGTTGGAAAATCTGAACGTTAGTGTACATTCGCGCCGCGTTAACCAATCAGGAGCTTGCTCTAGTATGGGCGTGATTATGACGTAGGGAAATTCTCTTGTTGACACCGGACAACAGCTCATAAAACTGGGCTCGGCTCAGTCTGAAGCACCGCTGTAATCTCCATCATCCAGGTATAGTTTCTGGAGGAGTTGATGAACTCACAGAGCTGGGTGCACCTCTGAAAGGATCTTGTGGACTCAGACACGGCGCTGAACGAATCTACACTGTTTTTCAGCATTCCTCAAGCGCATAAAGCACAACTACTCTCAATATAATCCATGTTAGTCATTTAGCAACAAAGCTAGAGTCACCGGGCTGACAGAAGCCCCGCCCATGACGCGAATCCGCATCTACTGTGAAGTGAATTTGACATGCGAATGAAGCGAATTTGATGCGAAAAAATGTTCACGCATCAAAAATGTTTTGCAGACTCAAAATGTTCATGCGTCTATTTACGTGCGAATAGTGCGATTTATTCGCGCGTGCCGCGTCTGGTGTGAACACAGCATTAGAACGTCCAATTCAGTCACCTATGAGAGAAATGACTAGGAATGATAAACAGCAGAAAACGGTCAAACTACTTGCTCTACAAACAAGTGCGTTCATGACTATATATAAAAAGGAGAATATTATAATAAGAAAATGTCCGTTTCCAACATCAAGCAGCAGAACGAGCTGTTTTTGACGTCTAAAAATCAATGGAAGTGAATGACAGCAGAAGTCTCGAGCCAAAAAAAAAACGGCGGCACCCGCTCATACGTTTTGTGAGGACTCTAAACTGATAGATTTGTGAGGACTCTAAACTGAAGTGTCACACTGATATGTGACATCAATAAAAAAGAATACCTGGATACATCGCTACAACACTTCCTGTCATTGCGCGTCCCCGCGTCACAAACACTCCAGTTCCCGCGCGCTCCAGAGAGCTGATTTTCCGCTCGACACTGAAGCCCAGAGTCTCAAACATCACTGTAGACGGAGGAGCGTCGTGTGTTGTATTCTCCACATTACTATATATACTCTGAGTAGACCTGGGCAGTAACCCAAGCAGCTGACTTTGATTCTTCACATCATTTTTAAGCAGTTGTGTAAATAAATACACGAGAGATTTGAACACCTCTTCATCTGCAGACAGCTTGTCTTGAGCTCGATTCTTCACCTGTCGAAGAGTTCTGAACAAACAAACAAATAAACAAACGCTCGGTTACTGATGACTAGGCTTATGTATGGAGCTTAAAACATGACAAAACAATCTGAATTTGAGTTGTGTTCACTTGAATTATTGACAATTGTGATTTAATAAAACTAAATATTATATTATATGCCATTAAAAATTTATTTGAATTAGAATTTCGTAAAGGTCCATTATATTAAAATAAAAAATTTATTTGTCAGTATCAATATTGTTAGCTTTTAGGATATCTATAAGCTAGTGTGCTCTAAAACAGTGACAAAATTCACGTTTAGAACATATGAAACTGATATAAACATGTAAAGCTTGTAGTTTGTCACTTCCGCCTAAATGGATCAACGGTTTTATTCCTCACCTCATACTTCAGTTTCTCATCAAATCTTGACCAATCAAATGCTCTCTAGTGTCTGACATGCCCCGCCCCCTTCAAGACGCTTGTCATTTGCTTTTCATTTGATGCGCTTAAGCTCAACCACTCTCACTGGTAGAGTTGCGATAAAACAAAACGCTATTGGCTGTTTTTGTTTTTAAAGGGGAGGAGCTGCACTATGTCCCGCCCTCTCATTGTGTTTCAGTTGAGATTGCGTCAAACATCAAATAAAAATGCATATTTCAAAGTTTTATGTTGTATTTAATTGCTGAAGCTTTATCACAATATATGGTATTATTACATGCTGTCTGCACTGTTAGACTTTGCCGCAATTTTAGTTATTTACTGCAAAAATGGCCAGTAGATTACCACCAAGCGGCAACCTCCCGCTCTCCCTCGTGAAGCTAATACGGAAGTAACTGAAACTGCAATTCACTGAAATTCCACTAGGCCTGGCTCCATAATAGAGCACATTTCCATTGACCCCAGTGTTAAAATGGCCAACTTTACAGCAGATAAAAACATGTTTACAGCCTGGTACAAAAAAGATTTTGGTGCATATAGCTAATATTACCCTTCATGACAACTGTGAGGGGGTGAATTTTTTTATAACTCATCCGTTTCGTTTATATTCAGTTATATTAAGTCTGCATAATTAAGTGACAGCTAGGTCTCGCTGGTCGCCGTCTCGTCACCTCAGCTGATTCCAGCTGATTAGCCGCTGAGCTCGGCATATACATCCTATTTTTGTGTTGTTTTATGTGGCTTTACACAGTCAATTGCCTTTTGGAATTATTTCCTACAACTATCATATAATATGGCATGCTGTGCACTTAATTGTGCTCACAAACCATTCAAGTTGCCTCCGTTTCCCAGCTGAGTGAAATTATATACTTATATACCAGATCTATGAATGTATTTGTTTTACTTAATAATTATCATAGTGCTATAAAATACTATAATAATTTATCATTTATAATTTTCTTTAGACCTGTAATGCACTCCAGAATCTGACAGATTGATTAGCTGTAGGTTATAGAACAGTCATCTGAAGCGTTGTCATACAGTGTTATGCCTGGATTTCATCTATAGCTTTGCATTTACTAACACAGACTATATTTGAAGTATTTGGAAGTAATTCGCGTTTTCCTCCTGTAGAAAAACGTCGTAAGAACGATGCTCAGTGGCTCAAAGTATTACAACAGTGTTTTTAAAAGACTAAACACTTTATTGATGTAGTGTACAACCAAGCACATGTGGTCAGAACACAAACGAGTCGCAGGTAATGAAGAATTAAGCGTTTCTCCCAAAGAAAAGCCTGTATAAGCAAAATGCTAGCAGGCGTCTGTAGCTCCGCTCATGCTCCGCCTCTTTGCCCTTGTTTGGTATCCCCCAGTCGGTGCGTTGACACGCGAACAAAATGGCAACACTTGGCCACGCCTACTTGTAGCTTCATTTGCGTTCTTCAGAAACCTATGGGTGACGTCACGGATACTACGTCCATATTTTTTACAGCCTATGATTACCACATAAATTCTTTACAGTCCACTACTGTAATACGCACTGCATTCTGGCCCATTCTAAAACTTTTACAGCAACTTACTGCGTATTAGGAATTTGTGGTATTCTACTGTGATTAAAGTAATCTGCTACTGTAATTGAAGACAAAAATGAGACAGTTAAATTGAAAAATGAAACAATTATTAATCAACATCTTGTATCACAAAATGTATTTAAAATAGATTGACGAATGAAAATGACTTTTGTAAACCATTTAAAACGGATATAGTTACAGTGGATAATAAAAATACTGTTGCACATGATCTCATCAGCTGTTTGGAGTTTATTCAATTCAGTAGTCATTTATCCATTCATTTTCTTTTCGGCTTAGTCCCTTTATTAATCTGGGGTCGCAACAGCGGAATAAAACGCCAACTTATCCAGCATGTTTTAGCGACCTTCTCACTGTAAGGCGATTGTGCTACCCACTGCGCCACCATGCTGCCTCAATTCAGTAGTAAATACTAAAAATGTAGTGTAAAATGTGAATAAATTACAGTAAAAGTACTGTAAAAATTGTCATACTGTCAAATTCAAATGTGGTAAATGTCTATAAAAAGCAGTTGCGGTAAGGCCATTTTATTGTACAGTGGTCCCTCGCCATAACGCGGTTCACCTTTCGCGGTCTCGTGGATTTTTTTGTGTCAATCTCCTCCGTGCTGTGTCTCCTGTACAGTAGCGAATGTGTTCAGCTTGCCAAATTGGCATAAATCTTTGATCGCTAGCAGTGTGACTCTGAAGTGCTGTACTGTATGTTTGCAAGTTTTCTCCTCAACAAACCCCACAATGTTGACGAAACATTCTGCACCGTCAAAGGCACCCATGGTAGCACCCAAAAGGCAGAGGAAGTTGTTAACCGTCGCACAAACAGTTGGACTTCTGGACATGCTAAAGGAAGGTAGAAGTTACGCGAGTGTTTAAACAAGAGAGAAAAGTGTGAAAATGTTAATGCCTGTCTGAGAAAATAATGTAGTAAGGCCTTTGAGGGGTTTTACATCTATGATAATTGTAAAAAATAAAACGGGCTACTTCGCGGATATCACCTATATAATAGAAAATAACTGCCACAAATAACGGGACCACTGTAAAATGAAATTGCGGTATAGGGCACTGCTACTGTAAAACACATTTACAGGTAAGTTACTGTAAAGCAGCAGTTGTGGTAACCTGCTGGCAACAGTGCTGCCAGTAAGTTACTGCAAAAATACAATAAAATGTCTAACAGTGTGGAATACTCGATTCTGATTGGTCAGTCGCAACATTCCAAGGCAAGTTATTTTGAGATAACTGGTAAATAACACAAGCTCATCCGAGAACTACGAATTAGGGCTGCACAATATATCGTTTCAGCATCGATATCACAATGTGCGAATCCACAATAGTCACATCGCAACATATGCAATGTCGGGTCTGAATTACAGTTGACCAGGAGCCGCAGAATTGTATTTAATTACTGTATTTATATGGAATATATACGATTCATGCAACAACAAAAAAATATTTTTCTTACTTAGAATTTTCTAGATGGGCTACAATCCAAATATCTAACTATCTTCAAAGCGAAAACAAGATAATTTAGCTTACCCCACTGGCAGATCATTTTGCTTGTTTAAAGAAAAAATTCTTAATTTTAACTTATTGCTTCTGAAGCTGAAAACAAAACAATATTTTTTACCTTATCTAAGAATTTTCAAGATATTTGGACTAGAAAGGAGACAAAGCAAGATAAGAAAAGCATTGCGACTATTTAATTTCTGTACCTGAATACTGTTAGACTCCCCAGAAAACCGTCAAATAGTGCTCTTCAAACTATCTTGTGAAACTGTATTAGTACGATATTTAATTGCAGAAAAATAAAATATCGCAATATCAGATTTTTCCAATATCATGCAGCCCTACTTCCAATCATCTTGACCACCAGTGAATACGTTCACTACTTACGTCCGCATTCATATGTATCTGCTTGTCTGTCATGCCACTGTTTTTGACTGTTTGGCGCCATCTTGTGTCTGAATAATGCACAGGTTAGTGTATACTCCATCAGCTGTTTTAGTGTCTGTCAGCTTTGTGTTTTTGACTGTTTGTCTCCATCTTGTGTCTGAATAATGTGCAGGTTAGTGTATACTCCATCAGCTGTTTTCCTTTGTCACCTCTGCATTTTTGACTGTTTGGCGCCAACTTGTGTCTGAATAAAGCGCAGGTTAGTGTATACTCCATCAGCTGTTTTCGTTTCTGTCAGCTCTGCGTTTTTGACTGTTTGGCGCCATCTTGTGTCTGAATAATGCACAGGTTAGTGTATACTCCATCAGCTGTTTTCGTTTCTGTCAGCTTTGCGTTTTTGACTGTTTGGCGCCATCTTGTGTCTGAATAACATAGTGTATTGACCTTATTCTTCAATGCGGAAGTGCGCTCGTTTTTGAACTTCCGATTCAGTCGCCTATGGGAGAAATGACTAGGAATACTAAACGGCAGAAAACGGTCAAACAAGTTGCTCTACAAACAATTGTGTTCATGACTATACAGACAAAGTAGAATAATATAATAAGAAAATATCAGTTTGCAACATCAAGCAGCAGAACGAGACGTTTTTAACGTCTAAAAATGAATGGAAGTGAATGAGACCGGAAGTCTCGAGCCAAAAAGATTCAAATGGCTGTGCCCGCTCTTACACAAAGAATAAGGTGAATACCAGGGGTGTCAAACTCAGTTCCTGGAGGGCCGCAGCCCCGCACAGTTTAGTTCTAACCCTAATTAAACACACCTGATCAAATTAATTGAATCCTTCAGGCTTGTTTGAAACCTACAGGTAAGTGTGCTGGAGCAGGGTTGGAACTAAACTGTGGTGTATACTCCATCAGCTGTTTTCGGTTCTGTCAACTTTGCATTTAATTAAAGATTAATAAACCATTTCAGCTCAGAACAACGTTTTGTGTCAAAAATTAATGTTTTGTGGCAAGTAGCTGTGTAATAAGCAGAATAAAGTACATCCAGGACAGTTGTTTTCACAGAATAAAGTCCTTCAGTTTTATACAACAGTGCTCCGCTTTGTGTCGGGCTGCCGATAAGCCTGTCGGGCTTTATTCTGCAATAGAAACTTCCTGGGTGAACTTTATCCCTAACTTATCAAGATATCGAACTAAAGCTGCAAAAAGGTTACTGTAGGTATAATAACAAAAAAATATTTTGTTTCATACAAATACGTTCAGAGTTAACCACGGTTTAAAACACATTACATTTCAAAAAGATCTTAAATTAAAACAAAACAAAATCTTACAATAGGCTTACACTCTAAAGCAGGGGTGCCCAAACACGGTGCTGGAAGGCCGGTGTCCTGCATAGTTTAGCTCCCATTTCCTTCAACACACCTGCCTGGAGATTTCTAGTTTACATAGAAAGAGCTTGATTAGCTGGTTCAGGTGTGTTTATTGGGTTGGAACTAAACTCTGCAGGACACTGGCCCTCCAGGACCGAGTCTGCGCACCCCTGGTCTAAAAGTAACATCATTTGTTTTTATTTGTAACAATTTAACACTTTTAAATCAAGGGAGAAATAAAATTTTAATTCAAATTCAATTCATTTTTATTTCTATGGCGCTTTTTGCAATGCAGATTGTGTCAAAACAGCTTAACATAGATTCAGTTTAGTATAAATACAAAAATAGTATAAATTAATGTTAGTTTACTGAATTTTATCAGTTATTAACATATACTTATATATTTAATAAAACAATTACAACTTACGATGTAATGCTTTGGCATGAACTAAGAAAATAGCATAATCTAAGATTAATAAACGCTTTTGTAGTTGTCATTACATTGACTTGAGTTTTATTGACTGATGTTAACATATGGAACCTTGCTGTACATATTTAATCAACAAAAAGCCTACAGATAGTCACAGGATTTGTAATTTTGCATTGTGAAAATGTTAATGCTGTCTGTGCTACAATGAACCAATAATACAACAATCACCCGCTGAAGCCAACCATACCTCTCATTTTTCTGCAGGTTAAAAGCTATCCAGGGAACAAATCTGTGTCTGTACGATTTCCACCTGACCTCAAAAGCTTTAAAAAAGAGCTTTAATCATGTTATTTATTTACACATGACCTGCACACGCAGTCTGCACTTTCCCGAAATGCTTTAACTCATGTGTTCACTGCTGCTGATGTTCGAATCGTTAATGTGATTCTTCTTAATGATTCGGTTGAACCGAACTGCTCGTAAATCACAGCACATTTAGAATAAACATGATCATTAAGATTTATTCGAAGATATTGTGATAAAGGGTTATTTTTATGTAATTATTTAATCAATGCTAAAAAAATAAGTCATCAAATGCTGGGTCGGGGCTTTGTTGAACCGGTTCACTGAAACGAACCGATTCGCAAAAAATGAATCAGACTTATCAACGTGATTCTGCATTACCGCCATCTAGCGTTTTGGAGAGCTGTGCAACAGTAGAATATCGACATATATTCATAAAAATGTTTATTTTATCAATTGTACAATTTAACTTTCATGTTTTATAGCAAATCAATATTTATCCATCTCTCTTGGTCATTCACAGCTCAGTTATCTTAACTAGTGTGTACAACTTGTAGAGGGCAAAGTTCCTCAAATCGAGTTTACTGTTCGTATTGTATGTAACACTTGTAATTTTTCAGATGGATTTTATACTGTGCAAGCAAGAATAATCTTTGTTAAATATTTTATAATTACCTGAATATATATATATATATTAATACCTAATAATTTAATACTTTTTTCTTTTTTATAATGAATATAGGGCTGCACGGTGGCTCAGTGGTTAGCACTGTGGCCTCACAGCAAGAAGGTCGCTGGTTCGAGCCTCGGCTGGGTCAGTTGGCGTTTCTGTGTGGAGTTTGCATGTTCTCCCCGTGTTGGCGTGGGTTTCCTCCGGGTGCTCCGCTTTCCCCCACAGTCCAAACACATGCGCTATAGGTGAATTGGGTAAGCTAAATTGTCCGTAGTGTATGTGTGTGTGAATGAGAGTGTATGGATGTTTCCCAGTGATGGGGAAGGGCATCCGCTGCGTAAAACATATGCTGGATAAGTTGGCGGTTCATTCCGCTGTGGCGACCCCAGATTAATAAAGGGACTAAGCCAAAAAGAAAATGAATGAATGAGTAATGAATATAACAGTTTATACAGATTTTACTCCCCTAAGAAATATGAAAAAAATAATTATTTATAAAGAAACAATTTGTAGTATAGCAATTTAAGGAGTGATAGGGACTCTGTGGAGATGTTTGGAGAAAAATTATTTGATTTAAAGTAATAAATGAATAATTTAATTAACAAAATAAGAATAATACAATTGAAAACATTTGAAAGAAATGAACACAATATAAAATAAACAAATACATTTGGAAAGAACATATAATACAATTGTCTTATATCCTTTAAAACTATTAGAAATGGTGTTATAGAAATTGGACTAAAATTAATTTGAACAATTTGTAAATAAATACAGCTGTACAGTGAGTGGGAAAAAATCATATTTAGGCCCATTTGCAATATTATTTATCTATGAAGTAAAAAACCTTTTTATCCTGTTTCTTTGGTTAAACTGTGTTCCTGCACCACTCTCTAATTAAAGTCATTAAAAAGTAAAGAGTAATTAAAACGCAGAAACTCTGCACAATTCACTGCGTGTGTTTGCTGGACAGTCTTTCTCTGACACTGGAGTTACAGCAGAAGCCCCTATTTATGGAGAAATCGAAAGTAAACTCCATTTCTCTCTCTCTCTCTCTCTCTCTCTCTCTCTCTCTCTCTCTATATATATATATATATATATATTCATTCATTCATTTTCTTTTCGGCTTAGTCCCTTTATTAATCAGGGGTCGCCACAGCGGAATGAACCGCCAACTTATCCAGCATATGTTTTACGCAGCGGATGCCCTTCCAGCTGCAACCCATCACTGGGAAACACCCATACACACTCATTCGCACACATACACTACGGACAATTTAGCTTACCCAATTCACCTATAGCGCATGTGTTTGAACTTGTGGGGGAAACCGGAGCACCCGGAGGAAACCCACGCCAACACGGGGAGAACATGCAAACTCCACACAGAAATGCCAACTGACCCAGCGGGGACTCGAACCAGTCTCTCTCTCTCTCTCTCTCTCTCTATATACATATATTTAAATGATATCAAAAGGGTACGATGCTTGATTTTTAAAATATATTTTCATTTATTTGTTTATTATATGCTTTAAACAACAGATACATGACAATAGAACAAAAATATATAATGTCAGGGTGATAGAAGGTAAATTATAATAATAATGCAAAAAATAAGAAACAAAAACACACACAAAAAACAAGTAAATAAATAATTAAATAAAAATGGTACAATTATAGACAAGCAGGGCCTTCACATTAATCAAAAATGTGGAAAACAGAACACAAATGGACACATTACGATGCCTGTTAAATCGATAAATTAGGTCTTTACGTATTGTCTAGTATCTAAAAGACTAAAGAGATGAAAATATACTAAAAATGAGGGGAAATCGCTATGCTACCTGGCCACTTGGAGAAACTTCTAGGCCTTTAAACTCCTTTCATAATAATCATTATTATACAGCAGCTGCTGATGACGCTGTATTAATCAATCACAGTGAGTTACAGCTGCTCGCCTTCTGATTGGAGGACACAGAGAAACAGGCGTGTCCTTTCTGGCATCCTAGAATCTGATTGGCCCGCCATCAGCGCTCTTTGCTTCCAGTAGGAATGCAGCAGTGTGTATGGTAGTGATGGACGCTCTGGTGAGCCGCCCCGCAGCGTCGCGTCCGTTAAACCGTTTAATCGTTAACTAAAGCTGACGCACACCGGGTCACCATCCTTAAAAAGAGCCGCAGCCGAACGCTTTCCACCATAGGACCGCGGGCCAGCAGAATGGCGGGTGGCAGCAGGGGCTGCGTGGCGCTCCGCGGGGCTCAGATCCGGGACCTGCTGGACGCCAAACACAACGTGCTGTTCGATTGCGACGGCGTCATCTGGAACGGAGAAACGGCCGTTACCGGAGCCCCGGAGCTGGTCAGTCTGCTGAAGCAGCGCGGGAAACGCGTGTTCTTCGTCACTAACAACTGCACCAGGCCGCGGGAGAACTACGTGCAGAAGTTCAGCCGCCTGGGCTTCGCGGATGTGGCGGAGGAGGAGATCTTCAGCTCGGCGTACTGCTCCGCCGCTTACCTGCGGGACGTGGCGCGGCTGCAGGGGAAGGTGTACGCGATCGGCGGCGGCGGCGTGCTGAAGGAGCTGCGGGACGCCGGGGTGCCCGTGGCGGAGGAGCCCGCCGAGCAGGAGCAAGGCACCAGCATCTACAACTGCCCGCTGGACCCCGACGTCAGAGCGGTGCTGGTGGGCTACGACGAGACCTTCACCTTCATGAAGCTGGCTAAAGCCTGCTGCTACCTGCGGGACGCTGAGTGCCTGTTCCTGGCCACCGACCCGGACCCCTGGCACCCGCTCAGAGGAGGCAGGATCACCCCGGGTAAGAGTTTTAGTATTAGTGCAGTAAGTCATTGAGGTAAAGTTGGTTTTATAATCGCACATTCGTTCAGTGACAACATGTGACATGCTCCCTATATTGTTTACGATGGTACTTCGGTCTGAAATCACGTGTTTGACTTCAAAACAACATTAGCACTATTTAATTGACTGAACAATGTTGTACTTTGATAGTCGTGGGCTGTTAATATGAGTTCCCTATTTGGGATTTGCTAAGAATACTTCTCTGGA
>CAIGQV010019082.1:1908008-1918635 GCA_903798115.1 Danio jaintianensis
GATAGATAGATAGATAGATAGATAGATAGATAGATAGATAGATAGATAGATAGATAGATAGATAGATAGATAGATAGATAGATAGATAGATAGATAGATAGATAGACGGACAGACAGACAGACAGATAGATGGATAGATGGACAGACAGATAGATAGATAGATAGATAGATAGATAGATAGATGGACAGACAGACAGACAGATAGATGGACAGACAGATAGATAGATAGATGGACAGACAGATAGATGGATAGATGGACAGAAAGATAGATAGATGGACGGACGGACGGACGGACGGACGGACGGACAGACGGACGGACAGACAGACGGACAGACAGACGGACAGACAGAGACAGACAGACAGATAGAAAGAAAGAAAGAATCCTTAACAGTATAGATAGATAGATTAGGGAACCTGTGGCTCTTTGACCAGATTTACGTGGCTCTCCAGCGGTCTACCTTCAATAATATTTTGCGGTTTAAATAATTATAACCATCACTAGAAATCATTTTTTTAAATTTGAAAATACAACTACAATTCCCTTTTTATTGTAGTTTCTTTTTACAGCAAAATGAATAAGATCTCAGTTAACAATAAAAGGATGTTTCAACCAATGCATGTGTGCGGTGCTGTGGATAAACTTGAATCGCGACACCAATAAAGGGCAAACAACTTACGTTTCTATGGTAACTTCATGCACGAATGTCAAACAACATTCATAAGTGGTGATGATGGCGAAAAGAAAAAAAATCTATAAATTGACCTTTATTTATGGACTTGCTCAACATGTGATGCTTCATATTTGTTTATTCTTTAAGTTGTGGATAGATATAAATGAAGGTTTTGTTTAAACGTGTATTATTTATAACAGTTGCAATCAGAATTATTAAACCCCCTTTGAATTATTTTTTCTTTTTTAAATATTTCCCAAATGATGTTTAACAGAGCAAGGAAATTTTCACAGTATGTCTGATAATACTTTTTCTTCTGGAGAAAGTCTTATTTGTTTTATTATTAGAATAAAAGCAGTTTTACATTTTTTAAAAACCATTTTAAGGTCAATATTATTAGTCCCTTTAAGCAAAAATTTTTTTCGATAGTCTACAGAACAAACCATCCTTATACAATAACTTGCCTCATGTATATATGTATACGTGTGTGTATATATATATGTATACGTGTGTGTATATATATATGTATACGTGTGTGTATATATAATGTATATATGTGTGTATATATATATATATATATATATATATATATATATGTATGTATATGTATCTCAATGGGTTTCCTCCGGGTGCTCCGGTTTCCCCCACAAGTCCAAAGACATGCGCTATAGGTGAATTGGGTAGGTTAAATTGTCCGTAGTATGAATGAGTATGTATGGGTGTTTCCCAGTTATAGGTTGCAGCTGGAAGGGCATCCGCTGTGTAAAACATATGCTGGAAAAGTTGGCGGTTCATTCCGCTGTGGCGACCCCAGATTAATAAAGGGACTAAGCGGAAAGAAAATGAATGAATGAATATATGGCTCTTTAAAAAAATGCATTTGCTAAAAAATATCAGAAATGGCTCTTTGCTAAAAAAAAGGTTCCTGACCCCTGGACTAAAGTGCCATTCAATACAAGTTTATATGCCAAAAATGATTTAAAAGACACATCTTCTTTTATATATATATATTTAAATACTTTATATACATTATTTAAGGATTACAGTTGGCCCCAAAATACTTGATTGCAATTTAAAATACTTTGGTGCTGCTTAGTTTAAATGTTTTTAATCATTTTAAACATAATAACATTTAGTATGAACACTTATATACATAGTATTCTAAATACAAAAGTATTCTATTACATATATGCATATTTTTAAAAAATCGACATCACATAAGTAATAAGTATGCAAATAATAAGTATGCAGTTTCATTTTTACATAATATCTTTACTACGCTGAATGATGATACAAATACTTTGACATTTTAAGTACTCTTGCATTTGATATGATTTCTAATGTATGTAAAATCAAACTTTAGTCAATTTAAGTCTATCTAGACATCAAAATGAGACGAGATATGACAATTTTATTGCTATATAAAGTCTTCAGTGTAACGCAAGTCACTTTGTATATAACATTAATCTGAAGAACAAAGATGATTATTATTTATTACCTTGAGCGCAGCTGAAGGTGATGCACAGTAAAATCCCCAACACTACGAGATCCATCTGCAGATCGGGGAGATTTCCTCAAGCTTTCTGTGAGATCGGAGACTCTGAGAGATCTTATATGAGTCCTCAATGCTCCTCCTATTGGACGCAACAGCACATTTGCATATTCATCAGCCAATAAACACGCAGCTTTCATAGGCGACTCATTTTACATTCTGTGTTCTTGATTCTGGCATTCAAAGCAAGGAGGCGTCTGGTTTATGAAACAACCGTTTATTAGATCACCTAAAAACAGCAAGTTCACATTAAATAAAAACATATAAAATTATAACTGACCGGAAAAATTAAGTTACAAACGTTTCAAATTCATTTGCAGCAACATTAAAATTTCACATAATCATGAACCAAATAATAAAACCAAGGATAGCAGCATCGACACGTCTGTAGTTTCATTCTCCGGAGTCATGAATCTGAAACACACATAAAACAAATAATTAATTTTACTTCCTAAATGAACAGAAGAAACACAAGAAAGATGCTTTAAAGGTCCCATGAAATTAAAATAAAGTGTTAGTATCAGTATTGTTAGTTTTTAGGATATCTATAAGCTAGTGTGCTCCAAAACTGTGACAAAACTTCACATTTAGATGATATAAAACTGATATAAACATGTAAAGCTTGCAGTCACTTCCGCCTAAATGGATTAACGGTTTTATTCACGTCACCTCATACTTCAGTTTCTCATCAAATCTTCTGACCAATCAAATGCTCTCTAGTGTCTGACATGCCCCGCCCCCTTCTCATTTGCTTTTCATTTGATGCACTTGAGCTCAACCACTCCCACTGGCCGAGCTGTGATAAAACAAAACGCTATTGGCTGTATTTTAAAAAGGGGAGGGGCTACACTATGTCCCTCCCTCTCTTCATGTTTCAGTTTAGATTACGTCAAACATAGAATTAAAATGCACATTTCAAAGCACTGCACAGGACCTTTAACGATAAAAACATATTCACCCTTTTACTGTAAAATCTCTCACTAATTAGTATTTTTCTTTCTGTACTAAATCATTGTATAACAACATCTAATGTGGTCAAATAACAAAAATAATTAAAAACAAAATAATAAAAATCACACTACAAAATGATCTGTAACAGAGGTCCAGAGCTACGTCAGTATCATTGCGATTAATAGGCTTTATTACAACATTAAAATGGGTGTCACGGTGGCGCAGTGGGTAGCACGATCGCCTCACAGCAAGAAGGTCACTGGTTTGAGCCTCGGCTGGGTCAGTTGGCATTTCTGTGTGGAGTTTGCATGTTCTCCCCGTGTTGGCGTGGGTTTCCTCCGGGTGCTTCAGTTTCCCCCACAAGTCCAAAGACATGCGCTATAGATGAATTGGGTAAGCTAAATTGGGTAAGCTAAATTGGCCGTAGTGTATGTATGTGAATGAGAGTGTATGGGTGTTTCCCAGTGATGGGTTGCGGCTGGAAGGGCATCCGCTGCGTAAAACATATGCTGGATAAGTTGGCGGTTCATTCCGCTGTGGCGACCTCAGATTAATAAAGGGATTAAGCCGAAAAGAAAATGAATGAATGAATGAATGACTATACCTATAAGGTTTTATTATTAATTTATTATAACAGTTTGGTTTTAAAAATCAAAAGTACTTTGAGTAAATTAAAATTTGCTTTGACAACTTTCTGAGGTAAAATAAGTGTAATTTTTGCAATAAATAAATAAATAAAACTTGTATAAATAAGGCGGCACAGTGGCTCAGTGGTTAGCACTGTCGCCTCACAGCAAGAAGGTCACTAGTTTGAGTCCCGGCTGGGTCAGTTGGCATTTCTGTGTGGAGTTTGCATGTTCTCCACGTGTTGGTGTGGGTTTCCTCCAGTTTCCCCCACAGTCCAAACACATGCGCTATAGATGAATTGAATTGAACTAAATTGGCCGTAGTGTATGAGTGTGTGTCTGTGTGTGAATGAGTGTGTATGGGTGTTTCCCAGTACTGGGTTGCAGCTGGAAGGGCATCCGCTGTGTAAAACATATGCTGGAATAGTTGGCGGTTCATTCCGCTGTGTCGACCCCTGATGAATAAGGGACTAAGTTGAAGGAAAAATAATTAACTACATAAAATAATAATAATAACCCCCCCAGTTATATTTATGTTATTTCAAGTAATAAAACACAACGCAAAGTTTTGGTTTTTGTGTATTATTATCATTACTTTTGTATATTTTTATTTTTAGTCAGAATAATCCTGCAAAAGATCCTGCACACACACACACACACAGTTCAGCATACAAAAGCCAAAACTGGAACTAATCTATGTTGGGGAAAAATAGTAAATACAATTTTAATAAACAGGAAAAAAAAATCAAGAGAAACACAAAACTATCAAATTTAGTAGAAATTTTATAGTAGATTTTTTTTAGCAATAACTTTGTATTACCTTTCTATTCCTAAAAATGTTCATTTAAATTCAGTGACCAATCTCTTATTTAAAATCTTACTTACATCTTTATTCATTGAGAAATGGATAAAAACATTCATTTTTTTAAATATTCAAATATTCAAAAACAAAATTGCTGTAAAAACTCATATTTAAAGTAGGACATTTACAAAATGTCATCTTGAAACTTTATCAAACCCTTATTTGATTAGTAATATGAATTGCTTCATTTGTTCAACTTTAAAGACAATTTACTCCACGTTTAGATTTTTTTAGTACCCTCGGACTCCAGATTTTCGAATAGTAGTATCTCGGGCCAAATATGTATCAAACTATACATCAATGGAGCGACTGTTAATTAATGATGTATAAATCTTAATTTCATAAATTGACACTTATGATTCTGAGATCAGTTCTGAGATCAGGGAAAGCACAACTCCACTTGACTTCACAGGCGTTTGTTTGCACACAAGTGTAGAGTCAACTTTTGACAGTTACTATGATAACAGATGAAAATACAGTGTGGTCTGAACCTGGCTAAAAATGAGCTTTCATAAGCAGCTCTGTGGTCACATTTGTTAACGCACTCATTCTGATATTATAAAACTCAGAGTTTCAGTGAATACAGAGCTTTCATCCATAAACCTGCATCACTTTATGTAGTTTCAGTAAAGGTACGGTTGAAATTTCCTGTGAAATTTTGTTTCTTATTCAATATTTCCCAAATTATGTTTAATAGAGCAAGGAATTTTTCACAGTATTTCCTATAATATTTTTTCTTCTGGAGAAAGTCTTATTTGTTTTATTTCGACTAGAATAAAAGCAGTTTTTAATTATTTTTAAAAACCATTTTAGATTACTTGATAAATTGAATGTTTATCGGAGAAGATGGGGAAATTATTTGGCATTTTTGGAGGATGAATAAGATCACTGTAGTGAAACGCACGATAAAAGTTTAATTATATTATTTGATTTATTTATGTATTATTATTTTTGCCTGGTTATTTTATGTATGTATTTTTTTACTATTATTATTATTATTATTTTTATTATTTTCTGTATGTATGCTTTTTTATTTATTGAGTTTATATTATTTATCTGTATTTACTGGATTTATGATAGCAACATCTAATTACAGTTACTGCCGCTGTTGGGGAGGGGAGGGGAAAGGGGGTGTTAAAAGGATGTAAAAATTTGTTAACTGATGGTACTGTTAAATTATTGAAGAAAATAAAAAATCTGAATCATAAAAAAACCAAAAACCATTTTAGGGTCAAAATTATTAGCTCCCTTAAACAATATTTGTTTTGGATTGTCTACAGAACAAACCACTGTTATACAATGACTTGCCTAATTACCCTAACTTTAACCTAATTAGCCTAGTTCAGCCTTTAAATGCCGCTTTAAGCTGAATACTAGTATTCTGAATAATACCTAGACAAATATAATGGGCTGTCATCATGGCAAAGATAAAAGAAATCAGTTATTAGAAATGAGTTATTAAAACTATTATGTTTAGAAATGTGTTGAAAAAAAATCTTCTCTCCATTAAACAGATATTGGGGACAATTTAACAGGAGGGCTAATAATTCTGACTTCAACCGTATATGTAACTGAACTATTTTCATCCATAAACCTGTATGACTTTCTAAATAAAAATATAATAATATAAGAAATATAAAAGCGTGAAATCTTGTTCCAATGAAGACAGAAAGGGTTTATGGATGAAATCTCTCACCCGTCGTCTTCCAGGAGCTCAGGTCTTTGCTGGAGGGAATCTGGATCTGTTCTTGGCTCTGCTGGAAAAGAGAAAAACAAGGCATTTGAAGAAACATGAAAATTACGTTCAATGTGGTTTTGTTTGAACAAGAGGGGAAAAAAAAAAAACCCACATTAAAATGTCAGGCTCTCACACAGACTTGGTGGCATTTTCCCTACAGCACTCAAATGAAGCTTTTCTGGCAGGAAAGCAGTTTATTACGCAAATGTGTTGAAATATTGTCTTTGACATTGTTTGAACTGGATTTTTATGAGAACAAAGAAATTACTATACAAATACCACACCAGTACTCTTAATCAGAACTATCAAAAATCTTTTTTGTTGTGCGATATATTGTCACAGAAATTGTTGTGATAAGCAATATTATTGTCATTTTGAGATTTTATGCCACTGATTATATAATGATTATATAACAGTATAATAACGCAAATGGCCATGAACACTTTAAAATATGTTTCATTCTTAAGGTTATTTAGATTCTATAATTTGATGTTAAAAAGGTAACTGTTCTATTATACACTAATCGGCCACTTTATTAGGTACACCTTACTAATACCGGCTTGGAACCTCTTTTGCCTTCAGAACTGCCTTAATCCTTTGTAGCATAGATTCAACAAGGTACTGGAAATATTCCTCAGAGATTTTGGTCCATATTGACATGATAGCATCACGCAGTTGCTGCAGATTTGTCGGCTGCACATCCATGATGTGAATCTCCCGTTCCACCACATCCCAAAGGTGCTCTATTGGATTGAGATCTGGTGACTGTGGAGGCCATTTGAGTACAGTGAACTCATTGTCATGTTCAAGAACCAGTCTGAGATGATTTGCGCTTTATGACATGGTGCGTTATCCTGCTGGAAGTAGCCATCAGAAGATGGGTACACTGTGGTCATAAAGGGATGGACATGGTCAGCAACAATACTCAGGTAGGCTGTGGCGTTGACATGATGCTCAATTGGTAATAATGGGCCCAAAGTGTGCCAAGAAAATATTCCCCACACCATTATACCACCACCACCAGCCTGAACTGTTGATACAAGGCAGGATGGATCCATGCTTTCATGTTGT
The DNA here is from genome assembly GCA_903798115.1 of Danio jaintianensis. Taxonomy (NCBI): domain Eukaryota; kingdom Metazoa; phylum Chordata; class Actinopteri; order Cypriniformes; family Danionidae; genus Danio; species Danio jaintianensis. The sequence continues at coordinate 1,915,480 of CAIGQV010019082.1, forward strand.
TGACGCCAAATTCTGACCCGACCATCCGAATGTCGCAGCAGAAATCGAGACTCATCAGACCAGGCAACGTTTTTCCAATCTTCTATTGTCCCATTTTGGTGAGCCTGTGTGAAATGTAGCCTCAGTTTCCTGTTCTTAGCTGACAGGAGTGGCACCCGGTGTGGTCTACTGCTGCTGTAGCCCATCCGCCTCAAGGTTGGACGTGTTGTGCGTTCAGAGATGCTCTTCTTCATACCTCAGTTGTAACGAGTGATTTTTTGAGTTACGGTTGCCTTTCTATCAGCTGGAACCAGTCTGGCCATTCTCCTCTGACCTCTGGCATCAACAAGGCACTTGCGTCCAAAGAACTGCCACTCACTGGATATTTTCTCTTTTACGGACCATTCTCTGTAAATCCTAGAGATGGTTGTGCGTGAAAATCCCAGTAGATCAGCAGTTTCTGAAATACTCAGACCAGCCCGTCTGGCACCAACAACCATGCCACGTTCAAAGTCACTTCAATCACCTTTCTTCTCCATTCTGATGCTCGGTTTGAACTGCAGCAGATCGTCTTAACCATGTCTACATGCCTAAATGAGTTAGTAAGATACATTGAGTTGCTGCCATGTGATTGGCTGATTAGAAACTTGCGTTAACGAGCAGTTGGACAGGAGTACCTCATAAAGTGGCCGGTGAGTGTATGTACTATTAAATGTCCTATTAGGTAAATGTCCGATCATAAACATTGACACCGGTGAGGTAGAATGTAAATGTCATTGTAAAATGGTTCTAACGTTATTTGTGAATTTGTAAATATATATCACAACGGCAAAAATTATTGAGGTCATCTCCTAGTATTGCACAATAAGACGATATATTGATTATTGTTACAGGCTTAATTGCAAAGTAATGAAATAACTAAAACCAAATGACATAACAGAAAAAATAAACAACTTTAAATGATTTTAGCGCTTATGTTTTCTTTTTATTAATAAAAAAAAAATCAAACATACACATTAAAAAAATATTGACTTTTTTTTTAATTACTAAAACTAACATTTGTAAAACTTTAAAGGAAAATGAATAATATTTACTTTGATAGTTGTGACAAAAATGTATAATATCATGATTGAGCCTCTTGCTGTCTGTCTTAAAATACACTAAGTAGTTATAATGTCTAATATATCATACATTTTTTGATAAAATATTAGTGAACAATAAAGAGTTGATTCATTAAATAAAGTACCATGAAATGTAAGCTGAACAAACTTTTAATTAACTTTAACTCGTTTTAGACTGTTATTTATGGTCATATACAGCAAGCTCTTAAAACATATACGCCTAGTTTTTAATATATTGAAAAACATTACATTTATCAAACTAATTGTAAACTTATATTATTTAAATGATATATAGCATAATTCACATTGTGTGTTTGTTAACTTAATAATATTATGTCTCATATATGATGTAACATTTAAATTATTAGTGATTGAGGGATCGATCTGAATATCTGATCCATTTCAGCTTAGGTTATGATGTGTGTCAATTTCTACAGTAGAATGGGTTATCCGAAATGTAGTCATTTATATTTAGTATTTTATTGATTGCATTAAGTTTAAATAAAGACAGAATAATCATTAGATAAGTGTTAATTAAACATTTACTAATGCAGAAGAAACACACACGCACCAATACACACATATGCTCATGCATACACACACACACACAGATGTAGTTGACAAGTGCAGGGCATTGTCTGAGAAATGTTACGGATGCCTGTAAATATTTAGATATGCAATATCATCTTATCACCTAACAACATATAGCAAACAAGAGGAAACAACCCTCCCCAGCCCATCAGATATGTGATCCATACCTGATATGAATCTATCTTACTCAGCAGATATTATCTTACTCTCAACAGATATGAGAGTCTGCACCAGAATATAGGAACATGTCTGTTTGTGTATGTGTGTATACCTCTTGGATCTGCTGGATCTCCCTCATGGCCAGCCGTATGGAAGGGTAGAGTCGAGGGAAAGGCCTGCTCTGATTGGTCAGATCCTCGTCCTTGCGCTCGGCCTGTGCCGCCTCCATTCGTCTGCGGCGGTCAGAGATGCGCTTCAGCACTGGAGCTCGGGGGTGCTCATGGTTTGTGTTTCCTCCCGGCGGCAGGAACAGTCTTTGCATCTGCAAGTGCACTTTATTTGAGCCCGTGTCCGTGTCCATGTCTTCAGCAGGACCGTCACCGCTCTCCACCACCGAGGAAAAAGCTTTGAGCTCCTCATAGTCCGGCTCCTGATCGCACATCTGTCCAAACACAAACCATACTCACTCTTTATTCATGTTTAGCAGCATATGAAACTCAAAGTATGAATGGGTTACACTTCCAGTTAGGGCTGTACAACATATTCTTTCAGCACAGTGTTAATTTTGTTGATGAGTAAGTTTTGTTAACGAATTACTAATCGTCAATGACTTTTTCCTTTTCTTTTCACTAACAAAAACTAGACGAACAAAAAATAAAAATCAGTTTTAAATTAAAAAAACTAAGACAAACATTGTCGTCAATAAATAAAGGCTAAATGCAAATGTTTATGGAAGGAACATTAAAAGATTGAGTCAGAGTGAATCTCCTGCTTGACAACCTCAAATCGTTAAGCAATTCTGAGTGTGCCTCACACAGGTGAGTGGGCTTGACAAACCACCTGTAGAAACACTCTTCTCTCTAATTCCAGCACGCAACACATATCTAAACTAAAAAGATCTGTCCTATACAGTAAACGCCATGCTCTTTTTTGGCTCTAACCAAAATAACCCAACAAAAACGCACTCTTACTTTCACTTTCGATTTGCACAAATTTACCAGTGTAATAATCTCCTTGCTGTGACATCCCTTTTTTCCCTCCGCATAAACTACTTCAACATTTAGTCGCACAAATTGTATTAGTAAAGCCTATTATTATCATCTGATCATTCGTTTTAACTGACAGCAGCGTAAAAATCTTAATGTCTTCAGTACTGTAGAATTAATTATATTCAATTCATGCAAATAAAGATATCTGCTTGAAAGAATAAAGAACCCTACACTACCTGACAAAGTCTTGTTGCCTATCCAAGTTTTAGCAACAGCAAATAATAACTTGACTTCTAGTTGATCATTTGGTATCAGAA
>CAIGQV010019082.1:1923635-1934137 GCA_903798115.1 Danio jaintianensis
TTAGCTTACCCAATTCACCTATAGCGCATGTCTTTGGACTTGTGGGGAAAACCGGAGCACCTGGAGGAAACCCACGCCAACACGGGGAGAACATGCAAACTCCACACAGAAATGCCAACTGACCCAGCCGAGGCTTTAACCAGCGACCTTCTTGCTGTGAGGCGACATCGCTACCCACTCGCTTCCCCGTTCAGCCTTATAATCTTAAAATGTCAGCAAAATCACTTGTTTTGTCATCACTTTAGACATTACGCTAGAGAATCATTCAAATACTAGCTCTAAAGTGACATTTGTGAACTAGCAACGGTTTCTGCTGTTCTGACGTCAGCTGCAGATGTGAATGAAAGGCGGAAGAAAGTAGTTCCCCTTACAAAAGGCTTTTTGAGACTCTCTGTGTTTGATTTAAATTTTTAAATACACGATTATGTCGTCGAACTGTTTTATTAACACAATATCACACGAGTATCAGTGCAATATGGCTGTATATCGTCACTGCTGGGACACTAAGGCACTCGGCCTGCCGATATACAGCCGTATCACACTGCTACTCGTGGGATATTGCTCATATATATATAGATAGATAGATAGATAGATAGATAGATAGATAGATAGATAGATAGATAGATAGATAGATAGATAGATAGATAGATAGATAGATAGATAGATAGATAGATAGAGACAAAATAGAACAACATTAAACTTTTACAAAGATAAAAAAACTAGATAGAACTAAATACATAAACAGAACTTTAGTTGATACATTTAACATTTTTGTTCAGTTTATCATGAAGCACCAAAATAAAGCTAATAAAAATGTAATTAAGCTAAAAGAAATACAAAAACACCAAAAATACAAATGCATTACTAAATCTTTGAAATGACTATAAAAAACAGAAATAAAAACTATATAAAACTGTATTTGTTTTTCCTACTACAGAATTAAATGGTTACCAGTTTTTAACATTCTTCAGAATATCTTCTTTTGTGTTTAACAGAAGAAAAAAATAAATAAACTTGTTTGTAACAAGTAAAGGGGGATTAAAGGGAACTATCCCTTTAATATCAAATAGAAATGTGACTTGTCATTTAAATACTCCAATCACAGGTATGTTGGAGAGATAATGTGCTAAATGCAGGTGTGGTGTTTCTCAGGCTTAGTGACTGATGCGGCACCTCTAGAAGTTTGCTGCGGGGCCGTGGTACTGGAGCCACATTTGCTGCTTTGATGACGCTGCTGAGCACCGAGCGAGGCCTGGGCTCTGGCTTCTTCTTTCTGGGCAAAGGCACCGGTGGAGATGCTGGTCCTGCAAATACAGACACAGGTTTAAAGTCTGCGTGAACGGGAAGTTGCTGAGAGTTTTATTTCAGTATGTTGATGTACTTCTAACTGAAACAGAATATTATTGAGTAGGGGGCGGGGTTTTCTTTTTGCACATCATTCCCTCATAGCAAACTAACGGTAAGAGGGGCGTGGGTACGAATATGCAGTCATATACAGTTGCTATAGAAACCCAAAGAGAGCAAATGGTCAGACACTAGTGGCAACCCAAATGACACATTATACACTCAACTGTGTAGTGTAGAGCTTAGTGTCGTCCCAAATGGAGCACTAACATTTTTTACTAATTGGAAATTCAAACCGTTTCCCCAGGCAATGTTTAACGGTTGCCAAATTAGGGAAATAAATGACCAAACTATCAAATAGTCGCTGTCATGAGGTCATAAGTGCATCTTTTGTGCATCATTCCCTCGTAGCAAACTAATGGTAAGTGGGGCGTGGTTAAGAATATTAATATACAGTTGCTATGGAAACCCTTAAGTTGACATCAACAGAAGGACTGCCACTTTAAAATCAGACACTAGCTGCATCCCAAATGACACACTATACACTTACGCACTTATACACTCAACCGTGTAGTGTAGAGCTTAGTGTTGTTCCAAATGGATCACTAACATTTTTTACTGAATGGAAATTTAAGCTGTTTCCTAGGCGATGTTTAAAGGTTGCCAAATTAGAGAAATAAATGACCAAACTACCAAATAGTAGCTGTACTGAATACAAACATATTCACTATCGGGAGGCGCCATAATCACTTACGTAGGGGAATTTTGCTTGAACAATCCAAAATATAATAACGCAACTTCAGCACCGATAGCTCTACCCCTTCTACTACATGAGCAAAACTGCGAGCATTAAGTGCGTGTAGTGAACATTACACACTTTTGAATAAGTGCATCATCTCGTATTTAAAGTGCGCTTATTATTTTTAGAATGTTATAATTTTCAGTGCAAATGCACTACTTAGTGAAGTTTATTTTATTTATAAACTAATTTCGAGAGGATCACGTGCTTATGATTGCTTGCGGCTGGTCCCGCATTATTCAACTTATGAATCACCAATCAGACGACTCCTAAGCCACTATAAATACCCTAAGTTCCATATAACAGCCATCTTCGTTTTGAAAAATCCCCCCTTCCACCCCTACTCCTCCTTTCCTAGATGGGTGGCACGGTGGCCCAGTGGTTAGCACTGTTGCCTCACAGCAAGAACATCACTGGTTCTAGTCCTTACCAAGCCAGCCAACGTTTTTGTGCGGAGTTTACACGTTCTCCCCATGCTCACGTGGGTTTCCCCCGGGTTCCCCGGTTTCCTCCCACCGTCCAAAAACACGCAACTTAAGTTAATTGACTAATCCAAATCGGCACCATAGACATGCTCCTAGTAAGTAGTTATCTCTTAAGAGCAATCACTATCTGTTCATTAGCTACTACAGCAGGGGAGTTCTCGAGATTTACCTGAGCTCAAACTCTACTCTCGCCTTGCAAACGGAAGGGAGCCCCGGGCTCGAGGATCTTATGAGCTCAGGGCTCTCTCCTGGGACAGCACGCCAAACATGCTTTATAATCAATCATCAGCTAAGTGTGAACTCTTGAATACTATTTATACTACAAAATGGCTTAAATTAGTGCATAAGTATGCGATTTGGGATGCATCTTTTGATTGAAGAAAAATTTATTTTCAGTTGATTACTATGTATGGATTATAATTAAATATGGTTGCTAGAAGGGATACAGATGTGGCCGGAAGTTAACGAAACATATTTCTATTTTTTATTAAATTTCCCATTAATTGTATTTGATTAAAGTCTACCCCCAGCCCTAAACACAACCCCCACAGTAATGTAAAAACAATAATTATACCTTATGTTATTCATATTATTTCTTAAATTACACATTAAATTGTATTTGATTAACATCTACCCCTACCCCAACCCTCACAGTAATGTAAAAACAGTAATTATTCTTGTACAGCGTCACAAACATTATGCTATATTGATGTGCGTATCCGCAGCTGTATCCCTTCTAAACTTCTTCACCACTGTAAACACACTCAGCTGGAATGAACACTGAATCGGTTCTCACTCAGGTTCTCCTGCTCCACTTCCAGATGCCTCTTCCTCTCAGCCTCCTGCTGCTGCCGTCTCTTCTCCTCCTCCTGGCATCTCCTCTCCTCCTCTTCACGCTCCTCGCGCTCCCGCTGAGCCTGACGCTGACGCCGCAGCTCCACCAGCAGACACAGATACTTCCTGCGGCAGATCCGGGCCTTGAAATCTACACAACAGCACATAAACAAATCAGAAATACTCACCATACTGAGTAACACTGTGTCCTGACTACATGCAACACACAATAAAAGATTTCTTTTCCATGTTAAAAGGAGTTTTGGTCCAAATTATCTGTGATGGTGATGCGCAAAATTTTTATTTAAGAAATGGTTTCTATTTCCGTGATGTCGCAGCAGAACAACAGCATAACCTACTATGACAATGATCACCTCAGGTACTGATTATGGGCTTTATTCAGTGTTAAATGCTCCCAATGTGAGTTAAAATACCATTTTACCTTACATTTATTGCCATACTAGTGAAAGCAGCAGCAGATAGTTCAGCTCAGATCTTGATAATAAAAACCAAACTAGCAGACGCTTTGAAAATGAAAGTCAGACTCAGTGCAAACCACCAACATCAGTCACTCAGCTGCCTATTAATAACTTTAAAGAGGTTTAATATGTATTAATGAGATTAAAAACCTTTACCATTTCGTTGGGAGTGCAGTGGCTGGTATTTAAATGTTTCTGTCATGATGCTTCACGTTTGGTGCAGACAGACAAATTGCTTGTCGCTGGAATCTTGTCGTGCGTGGTTAGGACACAGTGTAAGAAAAATGTTTCTTACTTCAAAATTGTGTCTCGTTTCTAGTCCCAATGTCTAAAAAAAAAAAATCTTAAAGATCAAGAAGCAGTTTCTAGACAAGTAGGAATTATTGCATAAAAAAAATGTCAAAAGAACAAAAACATACATAACGTGTTGGGCCACTTCCTTAGATCTATATTTTAAGGATGTCTCTGATGTTTTTTTTTTTTTTTAAATACTGTACATCATTCTAATTTGTTTCTTATTCCCTAGTCCGGCTGAGGTGGTACATATTTATTGTAGCGTTTCCAAATGGTTTTGGTGAATGTTTAGTTTGGGGGGAACTGTGGTATGGGGAAATAACACTGTCAATTGTATTAACACGCACACACGCACGCACACACACTATTAAGTGCATAGAAAGTTATAAAAACAAATTCTATAAATAAAATTAAAACAAACAAAAAAAAACGTTGAGATTTAGTCTTGTTTGTAGTCAATATCTAAAATGCTTAAAGAAGCCTTTTCTAGACAACTACAAATGATTGTCTTGGTTTCAGAAAAAAAGAAGTCAATATTGTAAATGAAGCGAGTTTTTCTTTAGGACAAGCAAAATAATCAGCCAGTGGGGTATATTATTATATATTATTTATTATTATTATAATATTATTATATTATTTTGCTTACCCCACTGGGATATTATTTAGCTTCTTTTAAGGAAAAACTCACTTAAGACTTCTTCTTAAGGGCGACACGGTGGCTCAGTTGTTAGCACTGTGACCTCACAGCAAGAAGGTCGCTGGTTCGAGTCCCGGCTGGGTCAGTTGGCATTTCTGTGTGGAGTTTGCATGTTCTCCCCGTGTTGGCGTGGATTTCCTCCGGGTGCTCCGGTTTCCCCCGCAGTCCAAACACAAGTGCTTTAGTGTATAGTGTATGAGTGTGAATAAGAGAGTGTTTGGGTGTTTCCCAGTACTGGGTTGCGGCTGGAAGGGCATCCGCTGTGTAAAACATGTGGTGGATAAGTTGGCGGTTCATTCAGCTGTGGCGACCCCAGATTAATAAAGGGACTAAGCCAAAGGAAAATGAATGAATGACTTCTTTTTTTTCTTTTTTGTGCAGTTTGCTCAAAAATGTTGAATTGTTATGATTTCTTTTCTATTGTTAAAAAAAAGTCTCTTCCACTAAACAAGGTTGCATTCATTTAATCAAAAGTAAATGAGTTAATGATAAGGTAATTTTCATTTTTGGGTGAACTATCCCATTACATTTAAAAATAAGTAGAATCAATTTTTTATTTAAAAAAGTAGAATCAAATGAACAAGTCATTTTAAGTTATATTTCTTTAAACTGACTTAAATAAACCTAAAATAACATGAAAAATGTAGGTTGTCATGACTTATTAAATCACATAATTGCTGCGGTGAGGAGGCTTCAAAGGTTATTGTCAAAAGTGACAGTATAGGACATTTGTTATAAATTATTTCTAATAAAAAATACAGTTTTGCCATTTTATTTAGCAAAGAATCTGCATCGTTTGCGCAAAAAAGCATAGCAGCATATCTGATTTCAACATTGGTACATTACAACAGTAACCAGCTGTATTAAATTGTCATTTTGCAATATTGCTTTTTTTTATTACTGAATTTTTATAAGCCTGAGGCCAAAAACATGTTTAAAAATTCTAAATGATTCAAGACATATTCAGTATTTGGCACACTAATGTATCCAAATGTAGAGGTTATGGATAACAGGAAATTGGCACATTAAATCTTAAATATACATGTGCAAAAACAGCCTGTATTCATGAAAAATAGCCATCATAATCTTTTTTTTTAATTATTATTATTTTTTAATGATCTTTCATTATGCCTTTCATTTGCCATTATGATCTTTGATGCTAGAAACCTTGTTATTATGAATAGGTTTAAGGTCAGGAAAAAAGTTAAATACAAACCACAAAAATAAGATGCGATTGCTTGTTGATTCTGTTGCATTACTTAGATGAAAAAATATTCTTGTAAAAGACTTGAACTTCCCAAAGTTCACGTTTGAATTTGCTTGCATTAGTGCGTTTCTCTGAAAAGTGATTTAAGTTGCAATAAAGCAGTCAAAGTTGGAGCCAAAAGTCATCATGTGCAGTCATACGAGCGCCTCCACGCTTCTTAGACTTTTTTTATTGAGGTACAAACAAACAGAGTTGAACTGTTACTCACTCTTCTGAATGACAAGCGCCGCTCGGCCCAGTCTCTCCAGCAAATTGGCCAATTCTTCCTGGTGGCAGAGCTTAAAAAACAGCCGCGATGATCTGAAAGAGCAAAACACCACAGAGCTGCTCAGACCTGCTCCATACGTCAATACTCTCTCAACTATTAAAGTATCTGAAGGGTTTCTGAGGGTAAATTTAAGGCTTTTTAACTAAAGAAAATATAAGAGTAAAAACCTAAAAGGAAAACAATACAGCAATGTGTTGAAAACTACACATAATGGCTGCGTCCGAAATCGCATACTCCATACTATATAGTACACTAAAAACAGTATGCGAGCTGAGTAGTATGTCCGAATTCATCAAAAACAGTATGCGAGAAGTACCCGGATGACCTACTACTTCCGGTGAGATTCTGAAGTGTGCATCCGATGCACGCCATGCTATCCCACGATGCCCTGTGAGAGAATTCATGAATGGGAGAGAAGTGATGCAACTGACGCAGGTAGGTCACGTAATCATGACAAAATGGCGGATGTAGTACGTCTGAGTTCCACTCATACTCCCATTCCTACTGTATAGTACGCAGTAGTAGGCGATTTCAGACGCAGCCAATGTCTAGGGAGCACATGAGGAGTTGTATTTATAACAACATTTCAAATAAAAATACAAAGTGATCTGACTTACATTTAAATGAATTTTACATAAAGATTCCACTTGAGTGTGAAAAATATTTTTACCTTCTGATCAGACCCATTGTACATCTATATACTTATGAGTGCTGTCCAATTAAACTAGTCTTCTTGCTATAAATATTTGATACTTGGCCACAGAGTCTGTTTTATCAGTTAAAATTTTCAGCAAAGTATTTTAATCAGGTTTATACTTGCAAAACTAGCTTAAAGTAATGTTAAATAATAATAAAAAGGCAGAATGTCGCTAATTAACATCAGTCTCAGGACAGTACCACATACTGCTGCTAGATGGCGCCAAAAACTCGTGCAGTGCATATTTCGAAAAACTCAAGAGCTCTGTTTTAACGATCTAATAGCATGGTCTAAAACACACGGCGCAGGTGCACTTAGGGCGTGTCCAAATACACTTTTGTAATTTTAAGGATGGTAAAAAATGACGGCACACTCAGCGCATAGTCTAAAAGGATTGTCCTTATTCTTTTGAATGAGTTATGGGTGTGTTTTGGGCATAACCATGAGCTTTCGGGCATTAAACCAATCAGAGTCTCATCTCCCATTCCCTCTTAAGAGTGAGTTGCTTTTTTGTATTTAAAAAGGTTTGTGTGCTGCTGTGCATCCCTGTGTTTGTAAAAAGCAACGTATATGCAAGTTTTTGACCTGTGTAGGCACATATTACTAATTTGGCCACAGAACGTGTTTTATCAGTTCAAATTTTTTGCAGTTTAATAGTCACACAGTATTTTAATCAGGTTTATACTTGCAAAACTATCTTAAACTTATATATAGTGATGTTAAATTTTAAAAAGCAGCATGTCGGTAGTTACCATCAGTCTCAGGACAGTACCACATACTACTGCTAGATGGCGCCAATAACTCATGCAAGTTCAAGAGCTCTATTTTAATGGTCTGAAGCACACAGCGCAGGTGTACTTAGGGTGTGTCCAAATACACTTTTGTTATTTTAAGGACGGTAAAAATTGTCTGCGCACTCGGCGCATGGTCTAAAAGAGTTGTCCTTATTCTATTAATGAGTTGTGGTGTGTTTTGGGTGTAACATGCATTAAACCAATCAGATTCTCATCTCCCTTCCCTTTAAGAGCGAATTGCAGTCGCGCCATGGTGCATTCGCTATTTGTATGGCGTAACGATTAACTAGCGAGGTAACAATCTGCTCGTGCATGAGATTAAACCAAGCAGACTATATACAGAGCTGGATTCACCAAAGCCCCCTGAGATGAAGAAGGCATGTGAGAAGCTAGCGTTTTTTAATATTTATGTAGACAATAGTAAATTTTTTACATTTAAATCTGTAAATTTTTTTTACAAAAAGTTATTGACTTTAGACAAGCTTTTAATTGGTCAATGGCGTAGTCTATTTCAGCACTTCTATCCAAACAATTCTGTACTGTTAAGGATCGACATACAACTAAAAACAACAAAAGAAAAAACAAAACATATATTTAAATGATACTTTAAAATATAATTTTTTTCGTAATTAAAGAGGTTTGTGTGCTGCTGTGCATCCCTGTGTTTGGTCAATGGCGCTGTCTATTTCAGCACTTCCATCCAGACAGTTCTGTACTGTTGAAAATCGACATACAAATAAAAAAACAATACATATATTTAAAGGAACTCATCATAATGAAATATTAAAATATAAATTTGATTTTACATTTGAATCGTTGAATTTTTCATATTTAAAGAGGTTTGTGTGCTGCTGTGCATCCCTGTGTTTGTAATAAGCAACGTGTATGCATGTTTTCGACCTGCGTAGGTGAATATCACTAATGAGTTTTTTTGTAAATGACAAAAAAAATAAAATAAAAACTGTGCCACTGACTTTAGACCAGCTTTTAGTTGGTCAATGGCATGGTCAATTTCAAAACTTCCATCCAGACAGTTCTGTACTACTGAGGATCAACATACAACTAAAAACAACAACAGAAAAAACAATACATATATTTAAAGGAACTCATCATAATGATATATTAAAATATATATTTTTTCACATTTGAATCGTTGAATTTTTCGTATTTAAAGAGGTTCGTGTGCTGCTGTGCATCCCTGTGTGTGTAATAAGCAACGTGTAAGCGTGTTTTCGACCTGCATAGGCGCATGTCACTAACACGCTTTTTTGTGAAAAAAACAAACAAACAAAAAAAAACACTGCGGTTGGTCAATGGCGCTATCTATTTCAGCACTTCCATCCAGACAGTTCTGTACTGTTGAAAATCGACATACAAATAAAAACAACAACAGAAAAAACAATACATATATTTAAAGTAACTCATTTAGGATATTGATATTGATCATTAGCTTTCATTCAAAATGTGCACAAAATCATTTTATGTTGTTTATTAAAACGGTGGACATGGGCGCACAAATGGGTCCAGCTGCATTTGCTATTTAAACAATGTGGCGCAGAATGTGAAAATGATACCTGCACCAGGAAAAAGCTAGCAAAAAACACTGTCATTGTGTCTGATGCCAAATTGTGTCACTTTGCTCCAGGTATATGATAGGGCTCCAAAAGTGAAAGTAATCATCTGGCATATTGGTAGCGGCTCACTAACACGCGCACAGTATAGGACTACACATTATCATTATATAAACAGTGCATCCCACAGATGTAAGAAAAAAGCTAAATCTTTAATAAGGTATAATCATGTCCCTGAATAAGGTCCTGAATGAGTTCAGTAATACATCTCATTCTCAAGCACAGAAACAATCCTCACGAAAATGAATGCCATGATCATATGAATTTAAGACTTGCTGCTCTGATTTAATTCACAGAAAGGGGACTTAAGGCTTAAGACTTTAAGACCCACAAAAACCAGATCTCATTTATAGGGCTGTATGAAATCATCATCACCAAACGTTCAAGCCAAAGTGAAATTAATGAAAGCATGCATGTTCGATCTTGTGGAGGATTTTATAAACTTAATATCCTGACTTGCGTAAATGACAGTGGTTAGGCATTTGTTCAAATCAATAACCGTACTTAAGAACCGTACTTTAATCCTGCTACATATAAACGTCTTGACATGCTATATAATTTGAGGAGGTAAATTATGACTTTTACTTAATGAGTCGAACAGGTTGTGTCGTGCTGAAACTTACCCACACTTCCATCCTGACAGTTCTGTTCTGTTGAGGATCGACATACAACTAAAAACAACAAAAGAAAAAATATATATTTATATATATTTTTTAAAGGAACTCATCATGATGATATATAACACTAATATTGGTCATTAGCATTAATTTAAAAGGTGCAGGTCTTGGTTATTATTGTATAAACATTTACAACCGCTGAGATTCTACAGTACAGTTTTTATTAATACTTTATTTTTATTTAGTTTTTATTTAAATGTTTTATTGTAAAGTTTATGAGAGAAAAAAAAAAAAAA
>CAIGQV010019082.1:1934237-1946098 GCA_903798115.1 Danio jaintianensis
TATATATATATATATATATATTTATATAATAATTACATAATTTCTATATAATTTATAATATTATTTATTAATATTATAATATGTATATAATATTACTATTATTTAAATATTTCCTCACACAATCATAATGAAACACTCCAAAAAATAACTTTTTTTTGGGACAACTTAATTGTTTTATGTTCAACCCACTTAAATTTGTAAAAACGATGAAGTTAAGTTAATAGATTTGTGTTGGGACAACATGAAGGAATTGTGAGGGACCCAGTTTTTTTACAGTGAAGTGTGATCTCGTGAAAAAGCTTAAAATTATTACAATTCTTAATTTATTTGATCAAAAATACAGTAAAAGCAGTAAAAAAAAATCTGATTTAATACAAACATAACATTTTAAAACGGTATTCCTTCACTGGAATAGGAGTTGATATTGATTTCTTGCTTATTACTGCGTAAACATTATATTATCTCCTAGTATCACTGAAATACTACTATAGGTATTATTATTAATAATACTTTGAATTAGTTTACATTATTACATACTGTATTTTTGGTTATTTCATTTAAAAAATATATATGTTTATCCAGCTTTCATTTCAATGTAGTTTTAATTATTTTATTACATCAATTCAAACTAGATGGAAATGAAAAATAGTTTTGTTCACACTTTACAATACAATAAAAAGTGTTATTAAAGTTAACTACAACTAAAGCCATTTTGGTTTTGTAATAAAATATAATGATAAAAAAAATGTTTGCTTCTATAATTTAAGCTAGTTGCCCAGAGAACATGGTAACACTTTACAATACGGGACACCTAGTTAATGTTACTTACAGTAAGTAATAACATGAACAAATATTTGTACAGGATTTATTAATCATCGTTAACATAGTTAGTAATTGACATTTACTAATGCATTATTAAAATCAAACACTGTGCTTGATATGTTAAGGATAAAGTACATCCAGGATGGTTGTTTTCTCAGAATATATCCCTTCAGTCTTATACAACAGTGCTCAACTTCACGTCAATAAACCTGTCTGGCTTTATTATGTGATAACAACCTCCTGGATGTACTTTATCCTGCTTATTACACGGATACTAGCCACAAAACATAAAAATTAGACAAAATATTGTTCTGAGCTGTAATAGTTTATTAAATCTTTAATTAAAAAGCAAAGCTGACAGAAAGGAAAACAGCTGATGGAGTATACACTAACCTGCGCATTATTCAGTCACAATATGGTGCCAAACAATCAAAAACCCAAAGCTGACAGAACTAAACGGGCTAAATAGAGCATACAATGACCTACTGTATGTATTATTCATTCACAAGATGGCGCCAAACAGTCAAAAACAGCGGCGTGACAGACAAGCAGATACATATGAATGTGAACGTATTCACTGACGGTCAATGCGATTTTAAGCTCCTGGGTGAGCCTGTGTTATTTAGCGGTGGTAATCTGGGAATAACATACCTTGGAATGTCAAGACTGACTAGTCAGAATCGATTATTCCAGACAGCCTTGTAATAACATTAGTTAATGCACTGCGAGTTAACATGATCTTACTATGAACAACTTTATTTCCATGAACTAACACTAACAAATACTGTAATAAATGCAACGTTCATCGTTAATAAATACATTAACATTACCTACGCGTCGCCTATTGTGAAGTATTACCATATTACTAGCTGAATTATATAAGCAAAAGACAAACATGCTGTTCGTTTTATGGCTCTATTTTTAATTAACAATTACAATAAGTTTACACTAAAAATCTACACTAAAAACAATAATCATCTTATAGTTTGAATGACTGAAAGCAAGAATGTTTAAACAAAGTCCTCCTTTATTTAGCATGCATTTAGTCTGAATTAAATCCATCTAATAATAGGGAGCCGATTCCTCTCAAGTGCATAAACTTTGTTTAAACGTCTGTCAAACGCACTATTATGAACGCATTAGCGTAACTCTGTGGAACTTTAACACTGGTGTGTGTGTGTGTGTGTGCTGTTCAGACCTGCTCTTGTCCGTGGGCAGATCCGGTTTCAGCAGCAGAATGTTGTACCTGCAGGACAGAAATATGAGTGAAGCTGCAGAGAATCTGACGTAATGAGCTGATTTCAGATCTGTCCTGCCTGCACACGCACCTTTCAGCAAACTCCCTAAAAGTTGGACGCCACGAGAAACCATCCCGGCGGATCCGGATTGTTTCCATTAGTCCATTGTACCGCAACTAGAGAGGAACAAAAACAATAAATAAATCTGATGGATTGGACAACTGAGATGCGTAAGACGCCATAATGTAACATTTAAAGGTAAAGTTCAACCATTATTTATCCACAATGAACTCCTAACCTCCATAAATAAGATAAAGTAGCATGAAACATATCAAAAGTTTCACAAAAGCAATTTCTGCGAAACATTCTTCAAACATTCTCCTTTTGTGAATTACAAATAAAGGCAGCATATTGATTTTTTTTTTTATTATGGAAGTATTCCTTTTCGCTTCATTATTTCATGCGCTTTATAGCTCTGTTACACACAAACATATACAAATACATATGTATACACACACACATACACACACACACACACACAAACATATACAAATACATATGTATAAACATATATACATACAAATACACACACAAACAAACATATACACATATGCATATATACAGATATATATACACACACATACACACACATATATACATACAAATACACACACAAAAACATGCAATTATGCATACAAACACACACACATAAATATACATACATATACACACATACATACAAATACACACAAAACATATGAACATGCAATTATGCATACAAACACACACAGATAAATAAAATTATATATATATATACATTTTATTTGTGCACATGTAAAATTATTATAATTACTGCACTTCCACATATTGCCAGCAGATGTCGGTGCTGCACAGTCATGTAGTTTGTTTTATTTTACTGTACGGTTGATGTGTGAAACCAACTAAACTTCAAGTCTCACCAAACCATGTGACGTATCAGCTGTTAGGGTGTATAGATGCTAATGATTCAACTGAATATTACTGACCCTCCACAACATATTAGCAACCAGAAAGACACTCTAAACATTGAGATGTGAAGTTTAACACGCAATCAGATTTTATTCACAGTATGCATCTACTTTTAAATAATGAACACGCACACACACACACACTGCAGAGTTTAAATCTACTCCGAAAGTCATAGAACTTTTCTAGCCGCTCATCAGCATTACCAAAACAATCAGCGTATATAGTGTTCAGCTTAAACCCGAACCCCGTGGTTTTCTGTATCATTAGAGGGGTTTGGATGGGGTTTGGATGAGCTCCATCAAAACAACACTCAAAGGCTGCAGGGTTTTAAATAGAGCTTTAAAAACTCCACTGGAGGGGAAAAAGTGAAAATGCATCTGGCTCCACTGTGGAAAATAAAGAGAGGCCTAAAACAGGGCCGAAGTACGGTGGCTGAGAGAGCTCAATGCGGTGCAACTTAAGAAAACACATGCAAATAAGAAAAACAGCAGCAAATTAAGAAAACATCTTCGTCAGGTTGACAGCACACGTGTTCCAAATCCTCACAGCTCAAACGCAAATAGATGATGTACTGCAAAACCTCACAACACATGCAAATAGCACCACAATGGAAATGTTTTAAGGGGGTGAACTGAAAAAAAAGTCTGGTATTTGATTATTGTGCAGTGACTATTGCTCAGTGAAGTTGTAGGTGACCTGAAAGATTTGTTTTAATCACACTGATTACACCGTTTCTTTTTCTTTAGCATATTATTAGCTTAAATTAACTGACGATTAATTGTGAAATGTTATTATATAATGCCTTGTTTTCCACTGAGCGGTATGGTTCAGTACAGTACGGTACGATTCGGGTCACCTTTATCAGGCTTGTGTCTCCACTGCCAACGGTGCCCTTTTGGTAAGCATGGTGTATGACAAAGTTGCTATCGATGTCATTCTTGCTTGAAGAAAAGCACAAGTAAAAGAAAAGCCGTACAGTCATTCACGTCCACGTTCATGTAATTACATATAAATAAAAACTAATAAATAAATAAATAATATACGAACACAAACAGACCCTTACAGTGTCTAAAATGTTAACAATTACAGAAAGATTACCCCAAACAAACACCTAGGTCATCTAGGTTCAAAAACAATAACAATATGTTTACAATCAGTACAAACCTCTCATCTGTATCTTTATTCTTCATCAGCACCTGCAACCTCTAGGTAAAAAAGTAATTCTGTTCATAAAAGTGGAAAAGGCGATGTTAATATTTAAAAATTGCAGTTTATTTGTGTTTTAGGGGTGACACAGTGGCTAGCACTGTCGCCTCACAGCAAAAAGGTTGCTGGTTCGAGTCCCGGCTGGGTCAGTTAGCATTTCTGTGTGGAGTTTGCATGTTCTCCCCGTGCTCCGGTTTCCCCCACAGGCCAAACACATGCGCTGTAGGTGAATTGAATAAACTAAATTGGCCGTAGTATATGTGTGTGTATGGCTGTTTCCCAGTACTGGGTTGCAGCTGGAAGGGCATCCGCTGCGTAAAACATATGCTGGATAAGTTGGCGGTTCATTCCGCTGTGGTGCTGATGAATAACGGGACTAAGCCGAAAGAAAATGAATGAATGAATGAATGAATTTGTGTTATAGTTTGCTAAACAGAATCACTTGCTTGTTTGTTTGTTTTTTCGCGCTTCACTCGTGTTTGTCCGTTTCTAAACGAATGTGAAAAGCACTTCAAGAATCCCGTGTAGGTTATTATCATGAGCTCAAGTTCATTATTTCAACTACAGTTGCAATCAGAATTATTAAACCCCTGAATTATTAGCCCCGTTTATTTTTTCCCCAATTTCTGTTTAACGCAGAAAGGATTTTTTCAACACATTTCTGAACATAATAGTTTTAATAACTCATTTCTAATAATATCTTTGCTATGATGACAGTACACAATATTTGACTAGATATTTTTCAAGACACTAGTATTCAGCTTAAAGTGACATTTAAAGGCTTAACTAGGTTAATTAGGTTAACTAGGCAGAATAGGGTAATTAGGCAAGTTATTGTATAACGATGGTTTGTTCTGTAGACTATCGAAAAAAAATATAGCTTAAAGGGGCTAATAATATTGACCTTAAAATGGTTTAAAAAATTTTTTTAAACTGCTTTTATTCTAGGCGAAATAAAACAAATAAGACTTTCTCCAGAAGAAAAAATATAAATCAGACATACTGTGAAAATTTCCTTGCTCTGTTAAACATCATTTGGGAAATATTTGAAAAAGAAAAATTCAAAGGGGGTTTAATAATTCTGATTGCAACTGTATATACATGCAAACAGAGAGCAAACATGAAACCACTCAGGCTTTCCACATGTAAACAACAATGAAGGACACACAGCTGATTCTGTTCTTCTTCTTGGCTTTGTGGCTGTTTGCCACAAGTAGATGACAAGGTTTGTTTGAGCTGAAGTCGGCCATGGCTCATTATATGTATTATTAAGATGTAATGTCTCTGCTGTGCATTTAAAAATGGCGCTTCCTGTCTTTTCATTCTTCTGGCTTGCTGGTGACTCTGTAAACCAATAGCGTTCAGCTGTGTGTCTAGCTCCAACCTTTGGTACCTTTCTGTTGTGCTGGAATTATATTCTCACATTTGGATATTTATATTCTCACACTTTCTCAATGATATAATTTCAGAAAAGTATTCTTCGTCAATTCTAAATAGTGAAATCATATTAGCAACCAATGACTATCAAAGTACAACATTGTTCACAGTTAATTAAATAGTGCTAATGTCGTTTTGAAGTCATATTTACATGCAGATTTCAGACCGAATATTCAAAGTAGCGTCTCACAAGTTGTCATGGTTCAAAAATGAATGAATGTGCGAATTTAAGACCAACTTTACCTCAATTTCGAAAGGGATCCCAAAAAGTGGTACAGTACGGTTCACTTTTTTGGTACCTTTGACAGTGGAAACGGACAAAAAAAAAAGCTATTTGTTCTATTTGCTTGTGTTTTCTTAAGCTGCAAAGTGCCACCACCCCGAAGACATCAAGCCCGATGATTGTGGAGAGTTTAGTTAAGTAAACAGACCTGATCCAGGACCAGTTTACTGTCCAGCTGATCGGGCTGCTTGCTGCGGTTGGGTTTGATGCAGCGGACAAAGTGTGGACTGGCAGCAAACATCTTCTCCATCAGAACTGCCAGAGAATGCTGGAGGACGTATGAAGACAACCAGGACATTAATAAACAGAGGAAGGGTCAAATACACCACAATCACTGTGGTATTTCAGCATCACAGAGTTATTCCTGTAGGAGAGTTTGAATAAGTTATGACAATTTTATCATTACATCAATCATTTTTAACCCTTTTAAATCTGAAATATGTTCTAAGTTTCAGAAAAAATTAATACATGAATACATTGTCAGTGTTCTGTAGGCTTCCATAAATGAGGCTAAATAATAATAATTATTATTAATAATAATAATAATAATAATAATAATACAAATGTCCATATTCTGTAAGTTTATTTTTGGTGAATTTCAATGTACTGCAAAAACCAATGTGAAATAAAAAAATAAAATACAAATTGTTGATTTTTACTTGAAGTTTCTTTACTTAAAGTTGCAAACTTGACTATAACTATTAAACTTTCATTCTGAGGATTTTCTTTAATAGACTCACTTTGTATTATAAATGGACAGACATTCATTCATTCACTTTTCGGCGTTGTCCCTTTATTAATCTGGGGTCGCCACATATATATATATATATATATATATATATGTATATATATATACACACACACGAACAGACTGTATGATTGTAGGCTTGCTTGTTAGTTTAAAATAACTAATGGTATCAGTTTTAATTATCTATAACAATCCTGGTCAGTGTCACAAAAACAACCAAAAACCAAAAACATCTAAATAAAAATATAATAAATAAATATAAAACTTATAATATAAAACTTATAATATATATATATATATGTGTACTATGGATATTTATTTTATTTATATAAACACACAAGCGCGCATACACACACATGCACGTAAAATACAACAATATACAAAACCAAAATATTCACATATATAATTAGTATTATATAACATTAGTGTTGTTACTAATTAAATTAACTATTATTAAATGTTGTTATAAATAAATTTTAATTAAAAATGAAATAAATAAAAAATAAAAGTATAATAATTTCAGTAAATATTTTATTCACTAAATAATTTGTTAGTTTAAAATATAAAATGGCTTCAGTTAATTATCTATAATAATTCTGGTCAGTGTCACAAAAACAAAAGTTTCACCTTCTCGAAATATCATTTATGCTCATTATGTGGTGAAATATGATCTTCTTGAGAGTTTTTGATGAAGTTTATTTAAACGATGTCTGATATACACATACAGTGCTCAGCATAACTGAGTGCACCCCATTTTGAAAATTAATATTTGTATCCATTTCTCAGTGAATATAGGCAATGTATTTTGGTGCATTTAAACAAAACAGATTTATTGCACAGATATATTTATTAAAATAATATTTTAGTCACCAAACATATTTAGAAATAGAAAGATAATACAATCAAATTCAAGCTAAATATTGCAAAATAAAATTACAACCTGAAAAAATTTCAACTAAATTTTTCGATTTTTTTGCTTCTCTTTATTTTCCTCTTTTTTAAATTTGTATTTAATATTTTTCTATAACATATAAATTTGGGTGTACTAGTTTTTGGACCGTTATCGTAAGTTATTTTATTAGATAAGCTCCAGATTTGGCTTCAGTACTGACTAATCTAATGTATATGCACAAATATAATATTGTATAGCTTCCTATTAAAAATATGAATTTAAAAGATAGATTTCTGAGGGGTGTACTTATATATGCTGAGCACTGTACATGCACAACATAAATCTGCAAATTTATGTATACAAACACATTTAGGTGCATTGATTGATTTAATTATAAAACACATTCAATAAACCACATAAAAGGGGTTTAATGTGAGTTAGCATGAAGTGAAGCATTATTTACCTTGAACTGTGCACCAACGGACTGCTTCCTGGTGGAGTTAAAGTTGTCATCTGAAACTTGCAACTGAAATGAACAGATTAAAAATAAGACCATGAGGTGAAACGCTGCATGCAGTGACCGCTTTCTGCAATATTTATTTCAGTTGACATGCAAGAATAATCTGGTAAATGTGCAGCTATATATTGCCTGAGAATCCAGCCTATCAAGGCATCAGAGAAGTATCAAATATTAATATGTTTTAACAGGTAGTATTGAAGTGCATTGGAACTGTGTGTCAAAATATAAATCGTAATACCTTGGCTTTCCTTGGCATTAGAGTGCCTGTTCTGGAGATTGTGGCTAAGTGGGGAAAAAATAAATAAAAACAAACATTAAAGCACAAAAATTTGCAAAAAACAAGCAAACAATAAGAATAATAACTACACCTATACATACTATAACCAGAAAATATATATTTATTTAAATATATACTTCCTAAATATCTTAAATATTTAAAAATATATATTTTTTCAGTAATAAGTTAACATTTATAATAATACATATTAATAGAAATATACTTGTTAAAACAATTGAATGCCTTTTTAAAATATATTTATTTTTATTTCTATGAAGTAATAAGAAGCCATTTATAATAAATAATACTATTAATAAATAATAACAAAACAATTTAAGCACTGAAAATAGGAATAATAATTAATAAAGTTATTAATAAATTAATTTCACATACTATATATAGGAAATCATTTATAATAAACAATAATATTAATACAGAAAATAAATAGAAAACCACATTATAGCACAAAAAATATGACTAACAATTGAATAAATAAACTTCACATACTAAACACAGGAAATGTATTTAAATGTATACTTGCTAAAAATCCTAAATATATTTTATAGTTCTATAAAGTAATAAGATACCATTTATAATAAATAATAATAGAAATAAAAAAAAACATTGAGTACACAAGTTTTAATGTATACTTTGCTTAATAATCTTAAATACAATTGAAATATTTTTTTTTCTATAAAATAATGAGACAATATTTATAATAATATAAATAATATATATTTTTAAACATATATAAATATAAAAAAAATATTTCTTGGTTTTATTTACTATTCATTTCACAATATATATAGTTGCAATCAGAATTATTAAACCCCCTTTGAATTTTTTTTCTTTATCAAACATTTCCCAAATGATGTTTAACAGAGCAAGGAAATTTTCACAGTATGTCTGATAATATTTTTTCTTCTGGAGAAAGTCTTATTTGTTTTATTTTGCCTAGAATAAAAGCAGTTTTTAATTTTTAAGGTCAAAATTATTAGCCCCTTTAAGCTATATTTTTTTTCAATTGTCTACAGAACAAACCACTTTTATACAATAACTTGCCTAATTACCCTATCCTGCCTAGTTAACCTAATTAACCTAGTTCAGCCTTTAAATGTCACTTTAAGCTGTATAGAAGTGTCTTGAAAATATCTAGCTAAATATTATGTGCTGTCATCATGGCAAAGATAAAAGAAATCAGTTATTAGAAATGAGTTATTAAAACTATTATGTTTAGAAATGTGTTGAAAAAATCTTCTCTCCGTTAAACAGAAATTGGGGATTAATAATTCTGACTTCAACTGTACATACAACTATATAAATCGCCATATATAATTTGGTTTGCAGATTTGTTTGTAAGCAGTTTTTGCATCTCTACATTTCATAATGTTTAAAATTGAGACCTGCAAATAAAACGCTAAGTAGAGGAGTGACGCTGTTGATGAAGAGCTCGCGAATGCTGGCTGGAATTGTGTCTCTGTTTTTCTCAAGAAAACCACTCGCATTATACTGCACCTAAAAACAGATGAAAAAAAAAACACTAAGCAGGAATAAAGCACACGATATGAAAAAAAAACCAACATTAATACATCATCTATGGGTTGGGAGATTGGACCAAAATTCTATTTCACTGTATTTTATTTCCCAGTAACAGTAACGTAATTATTTATATATATATATATATATATATATATATATATATATATATATATATACACATACATACATATATATATATTATTTAATTTATTTTTATTATTGTGCCTTTCACATCAACCAGAACTTCAAAAATTGTCTGTTTGTAATAAAGGTATACAGCATCTTTCTGTTTTTATACATCTATTTTTTTTGTACACTTTAGGAACTAATATGTGCCTTTCAGCTACAAATATGGATGCTTTTGAAAATGTCCCACCCCCGTGACGGCACTCACACCTTTTTTTCTGAGAGTGTACAATTACTTCATTATTATCCAGCACTACAATAAGATGGATCACATTCTTTGTTGACGTTGTAATGATGACGATAGACTCACCTTTCCAGCGTAGTGCACAACAGTGAACAGAGGAGTGTGATTTCGCACCACTTCGAAGTTTGGAGATGCTTTAAACTTGCTGTTCAACTTGTCGACAAAATCTCGGTCAGTGGCCTGTGGGTGCAGAAATGACCATCAACTCAAACCTGCCATAAACTGTGGCTGTCACTGTGGTGTAAAAGCAGTCACATGACTTCTCAAAAATAGAGAAGCGCACAGAGTGTGCAAATATATCAAATGGACGGCTATAAAAATGCATTTATTTGCATTCTATAAATAAAAAGCAACAAATAAAGAAAACAAATATAATTTAAAGAGATTGCAAAACTGAAAGCTTTAATCAAAGCATTTGTGTATAAATACTGCATTTATAATGAAGACTTGCTGGAGGGTACAATTTTGCTAAAGAAATAAAAACAATGATAAAATTAATTACAAAGAAAAATAATCATTAACTATAATTTTAAACAATCTCTAATATGTAAATTAGATTGAAATAATTTCACTTTTACATGTTCAAAGTCATACAATATGACTTAAAAAAGGACTATTGTGCAGCCCATTAGAGGATTACCACAAGAAAAAAAGCCCTCTAATTGGTAAAACAAACAAACAAACACCGTACAATAAATAAATACATAATCCCCTTACCTCACTCTAATTTATAGAAATTAAAATACTCTATTTTTACTGTAGATTTGATTTACACTAAGTTTAAACCTTTGGATAAAAGTATCTGCTAAATACATGGTTTTAGCTCACATACCTGAGGAAAGGCACTTTGTTCATCCAGCAGTGACAGAATCCCAATGGGTTTTGTGAGAAACAGGTCCTGAAACAGAAATCAACCTCAGTGAGTGAGTGAGTGAGTGAACGAGTGAATGAGTGAGCAAATGAGTGAGCGAGTGATAGTGAATGAGTGAGTGAAAGAGTGAGTGAGTGAACGAGTGAGCAAATGAGTGAGCGAGTGATAGTGAATGAGTGAGTGAGAGAACTAATGAGTGAGTGAGTGAGTGAGTGAGTGAACGAGTGAGCAAATGAGTGAGCGAGTGATAGTGAATGAGTGAGTGAGAGAGAGAGAGAACTAATGAGTGAGTGAGTGTGAGCATATGAGCGAATGAGTGAGTGAGCAAATAAGCGAGTGAGTGAATGAGTGAGCAAATAAGTAAGTGAGCGAGTGATAGTGAATGAGTGAGTGAGAGAGAGTGTGAGCATATGAGTGAATGAGCAAATGAGTGAGCGAATGAGTGAGTGAGCAAATAAGCGAGTGAGTGAGTGAACGAGTGAGCAAGTGATAGTGAATGAGTGAGAGAGTGAATAAGTGAGTAAGAGAGAAAGTGAACGATAGAATGAGTGAGCAAATAAGTGAGTGAGCAAGTGATAGTGAATGAGTGA
>CAIGQV010019082.1:1946108-1962867 GCA_903798115.1 Danio jaintianensis
ATGAGTGAGCAAATAAGTGAGTGAGCAAGTGATAGTGAATGAGTGAGAGTTAGCATGAGTGAATGAGCGAGTGAGTGAGCAAATGAGTGAGTGAGTGAGTGAGCGAGCGAATGAGTGAGCAAATAAGGGAGTAAGCGAGCGATAGTGAATGAGTGAGTGAGAGAGAGTTAATGAGTGAGTGAGATTGAGCATTAGTGAATGAGTGAGCAAAGCAGTGAGCGAATGAGTGAGCAAATAAGCGAGTGAGTAAGCGAACGAGTGAGCAAATAAGCGAGTGAGTGAACGAGTGAGCAAATAAATGAGTGAGCGAGTGAACGAGTGAGCAAATAAGTGAGTGAGCGAGTGATAGTAAATGAGTGAGTGAGTGTGAGCATATGAGTGAATGAGTGAGCGAGTAATAGTGAATGAGTGAGTGAGAGTAAATGAGTGAGTAAGAGAAAGTGAACGAGTGAATGAGTAAGCAAATAAGTGAGTGAGCGAGTGAATGAGTGAGCAAATAAAGGAGTGAGCGAGAGTCAATGAGTGAGTGTGAGCACGAGTGAATGAGTGAGTGAGCAAATGAGTGAGCGAATGAATGAGCAAATAAGCGAGTGAGTGAACGAGTGAGCAAATAAGTGAGTGAGCGAGTGAGTGAGAGTGAACAAGTGAATGAGCAAATAAGTGATTGAGCGAGTAAGTAAGAGAGCATATGAGTGAATGAGCGAGTAAGTGAGCGAGTAAGTGAGTGAGTAAAAGAGTGAGCGAGTGAAAGAGTGAATAAAAGAGTGAATGAATAAGCGAGTGAGTGAGCAAGTGAGCGAGCAAATCAGTGAGTGAATAAGCATGTGAGCGAGTGAATAAGCGAGTGAATAAACAAGTGAGTGAGAGTGTGAGTGCGTCTAAGAGTGAGTGAAAGAGTGAATGAGCGAGCGAGTGAGTGAGTGAGAGTGTGAGTGAGTGAATGAGTAAATAATATATATATTAGACCATGTATGCATGTACATATTATACAAAGAGAGTTAAGAAAAACAGGTTGGGCACCACTAGTCTACAAAATACACAGTGTTTTCAGAGCTGAACGTTACTTGAACACGTCATACATTAACATCTGCAGCTTTTAGAACAGGCAGCCATAATCACAGGGCAGAGTTCATATTTACAGAGCACATCAACCCAGGAATGAAAACAAGCTCGATGTAAAGAGCACGGTTTCCTCCAAACGCTCATGGAGAGAATCTGAAAGCAGCTCCAGTGTCCTGCTTCATCAGCACTTCCCGATTTACCACACGACCGTCTGCAAAATGCAGAGCGCGAGCAGTTTTGGAGACAGAGAGAAGGAAAAAGAGGGAAAATAGCTGGAGGGAAAACACCATAAATAGGGGTGAAAACAGTCTTGACTGTAGACGCACCAGTATGGGTTTGTTGTCCTTGTAGGTTATGGTCTCCCATGTGATTCCTTCCTCTTTATATTCTTTCTGCTCCATTAGAAAAATGTGCTGAAGGGAAACGACATGGAAAATGTGATCATAGGAAACGTGGAGTGGCGTTTAAATGGTTTCTAACATCAGCTGCTTGCTTTTTTTAATACATATTAGGCTTTAAAACTTAACATGAATTGCATTTTTGCTAAGTTATATGAACATATATTTATATTTGACAATTTATTGACAAAGTTAGAGTTAGTCCAAAGTGACTTTTTACCCAGCACATTTAAACATACATTAAAAACTAGAAAACATGTTAGAGCTTGTGTGTACAATAGATGTTTCCATCCAAATATGCAAATTAGAATTATGCGCAAAACTGGAATATCGCATAAAACGTTTGTGATCCATCCAATGAGTCAATAAGAACAAAATCGTCACTTCCTGATAAACTGGCGCCAAATATCAAGAAGAAAATTGGAGTTTGTTGCAGTCAGAGAAGCCACTGTGGGCCTTTTTTCTTATATAATAAATAACTTTGACTAACAGGAAAAAAAGAAGTGTGCTGCGCTTTTTATGTCGCTAGGGAACCAGTCATCTCAATTGCCAGATTGACTTGCTTCTAGACCTGCTGCTTTTTAATAATATTGTGATATTCAGGATTTGTGAAGCCACACAGCTCCGGATAAAGGCTGATTTATACTTCTGTGTTGAGTGATCGGCGTGACCCACGGTGCCTGCCTTGCGTCGTGCATTTATACTTCTGTGTGCTGTTTGTGTTGCTCTGCAATAACACTTCCCAAATGCTGGTGTTTTGTTTTTTCTGAACGCTACCTTAATGTACAAGTAACTTAAACTCGCTCATTCAGACGCGGGAACCGGCAGACGTGCAACAACCTTAATCATAAGGTAAACACAAAACAAAAGTTTCCATCAGGAGCTCCTTCACGGGACTCCACACTTGTAAACACTCGCTCCATCAAGGCTCTCAGCACCGCCCACACTCGTCACCGCTACCAAGCCGACCAATCACAGAGCTTGCACTACGCATCGTTGCGACGTGTAGTTACATTTTTTGAGAGCCACGGTGAGGGCTATAAGACCACGCAAAAGCTGTGCCGGACCATACGCGTGTGCTTGACGCAGAAGAATAAATCAGCCATAACTCCGAACAGCGACCACAAGTCTGCCTTTCATCTTTAAATGTCTCCATAGTCGTCTTAACACAAACGCTGTCGCCTCAACGGAAACCCCCCCCTCTGCTTTCATTTGATTGGACAATGAAAAAAAACACGTCTTTTCCGTTCAGAGTTTACTTTTTTATTTCAACTGCAGGCAAACAAAATTTAAGCAGAGCGCAAAAATGTAATTCTGTCATTTTTTACTCATCCTCCACTTGTTCCAAACCTGTTTGAGTTTATTTCATCTGTTAAACACAAAAGAAGATATTAAGAAATGTCAGAAAACATGCAACCATTGACTTCCATAGTATTTGTTTTTCCTCCTACAGAAGCTACCAGTTTCCAACATTCTTCAGCATATCTTCTTTTTGGTTTAACAGAAGAAAGCAACTCTGAAACCACTTGAGGGTGAGTAAATAGTGTGTAAATTACCCCTTTAATATGAAACTCATGATACACTATGCAGGACTTACGTGGTTGAAGAAATACTGGAGCTGCTCATTAGCCAGATTAATGCAGAGCTGCTCAAATCTGTTCACAGCAAAGTTTTCAAAGCCAAAGATGTCGAGGATTCCTGGAAACAGAATAAACTAAACATCCCCAAAAAAACTTCCCAAAAATATATTTTTTAAAAATCATACAAAAATAACAATAATAATATTAAACTTGTTTAATATGTCAGTAACTGAAAAATAAAAATAAAAACACCAAAACAAAACAAATGAAATATTTCAAGGACGGCGCAGTGGCGCTGTCGCCTCACATCAAGAAGATCGCTGGTTCGAGCCTCGCCTGGGTCAGTTGGCATTTCTATGTGGAGTTTGTATGTTCTCCCCGTGTTGGCGTGTTGCCCCACAGTCCAAACACATGCACTATAGGTGAATTAGATGAACAAAATTGGCCGTAGTGTATAAGTGTGTAAACGTGAGAGTGTATGTGTGTTTCCCAGTACTGGGTTGCAGCTGGAAGGGCATCCGCTGCGTAAAAACATATGCTGGATAAGTTGGCAGTTCATTCCGCTGTGGCGACCCCTGATTAATAAAGGGAACCACTTATACTATTTCATTTTTTATTACTTGACAAAAGCACTATTTGTGGCTGAATTCCTAAGTGAACATAGTACAACTACTAATATTGAAAATTTTACTTATTTAAAAGTATTAAAATATTATTGTCAATTAATTAATTAATTAATTAATGCTGCAGTTCAAACCGAGCATCAGAACGGGTAAGAAAGGTGGTGGCGTAATGGTGTGGGGGATATTTTCTTGGGTCCATTAGTACCAACTGAGCATCATGTCAAAGCCACAGCCTACCTGAGTATTGTTGCTGACCATGTCCATCCCTTTATGACCACAGTGTACCCATCTTCTGATGGCTACTTCCAGCAGGATAACGCGCCATGTCATAAAGCGCGAATCATCTCAGACTGGTTTCTTGAACATGACAATGAGTTCACTGTACTCAAATGGCCTCCACAGTCACCAGATCTCAATCCAATAGAGCACCTTTGGGATGTGGTGGAACGGGAGATTCGCATCATGGATGTGCAGCCGAAAAATCTGCAGCAACTGCGTGATGCTATCATGTCAATATGGACCGAAATCTCTGAGGAATATTTCCAGTACCTTGTTGAATCTATGCCATGAAGGATTAAGGCAGTTCTGAAGGCAAAAGGGGGTCCAACCCGGTACTAGTAAAGTACCTAATAAAGTGGCCAGTGAGTGTATATGTATGTATATTTAGAGCTCCACTCTAAGTAGAATTTATAATTATTTATATTATAATAGATGCATTTAATGAAAATAAAAAAGGAAATAAATGTCTAAATTTCCCTAATTTGCTCCTTGTAATCGTGACTACTTCATAACCCTAATTAGACTGTACTGACATTATACACTGTTGACATTATAAAAAAATAACATTATAATAATATATATAGCATTCATGGTATTAATTACCTATTTCGTTGAGTTCCACATCAAAGTCTACTTTTGGAGCGAGCTGTTCATTGATTTTACTGACGATCCACCCAAACACTCGACCGTAGGCCACTTTAGCGATGGAGTCTCTGGCGTCTGAAACAATCGTGTAAAAAAAGTTCATCCTGTAAGTGTGTTTATGTAATTAGACATATGCCAATATACAATAATTATCATGATAATGAACATGCACAATATTAATATTATGGTAGTGTTAATAATGTATTTTAGAGATACTTTTAGTGTGCTTTTTAAGAATATTCACTTTGTATTTCCAGTGGTGTTCATAACAGTGTCAAAAGGTTGGACACAAAGCATGCTACTATGCTACTGTTCATTTAAAACCTCTTAAACATTGTTGCCATTGTTTTAAGAAAAAACTAAGAAAATAACTACAGTATTTTAAATTCAATTAAATGCATTATATATAAAATCTTATATATAAAGTAGAGATGCGTTAACTGAAAGGATGCTTTTATAAAGAATGCATTTTTATCATATATTGTGATATTCAGCAATCAATCACAATGAGAACATTTGATTCTGTCATAAGTCTACAGTGAACACACAGCAGCAGAGGGTGTGTGTGTGTGTGTGTGTGTGTGTGTGTGTGTGTGTGTGTGTGTGTGTGTGTGTGTGTGTGTGTTTGGGGGGGGGTTACCCTCCGCCTGCTGCTGGTTGTGAAGTCTCTGAATGGCTTCTCCTCGAGTCATTGATGTGGTGCAGGTCAGACTCTTCAGCAGGTCTTCTTCCTGAACGCCAAACTGACCCTGAAACAAAAACAAACACACAATGACTCTGTTGTGTCTTTCCACACTCACACAAAGCATACCTTTGCTTGTTTTAGCCACAAATAATGCATTTCTGAATCAAAATAAAAATATAATTACGGTAACATGTCCAATTATCAAATTACAAAGGCCATGATTTAATTAAATAAATATGTGATCTGAATTGTAATATTTATTCAGTGTTGTTATTATTATTATTTATTTATTATTATTATTATTAGTAATAGTAGTAGTAGTAGTATACAGTATATTTGATATATAATCGCAGAATTTTAAATAAGCACATCAAGCATATCAAATTACAAATGCTATCATTTAAATAAATAAATGCGACCTAATTTTTTATTTGTATTCAATTTTATTATTCTCATAATTATTCTTATTATTCATTTATTCATTTTCTTTTAGGCTTAGTCCCTTTATTAATCTGGGGTCTCCACAGCGGAATGAACCGCCAACTTATCCAGCATATGTTCTACGCAGGGGATGCCCTTCCATCTGCAACCCATCACTGGGATACACCCATACACTCTTTATTCACACACATACACTACGGACAATTTAGCTTACCCAATTCACCTATAGCGCATGTGTTTGGACTTGTGGGGGAACCCGGAGCACCCGGAGGGAACCCACGTGAACATGGGGAGAACATGCAAACTCCACACAGAAATGCCAACTGACCCAGCCGAGGCTCAAACCAGCGACCTTCTTGCTGTGAGGCAACAGCGCTACCCACTGCGCCATCGCGCCGCCCTTATTCTTATTATAATAAATAATAATAATAATAATAATAAATAATAATTATAAATTTTGATAATATTATATAATTACAATTATTATTATCATCATCATCATTATATTATTATTATTTTATTATTAGTATAATGTTGGACAAATTATAATATAAGTAGTAGTACAAGTAGTAATAGTATAGATATATAATTCAGGGTGTCTGTGGGGTCTTAAAGTCTTAAATTCACTGAAATATGATGTTGTAGGTCTTAATTTTCCTTTGTTGGTTGTACTGATCGTGTAGCTTTACATGAACAATCAATCTAAAGAAAAAATTGTCTTTTTTTAAACCAAAGTTATGCTGAAAAAAAATTTATACGTATGTAACTAGAGTTTGCTTGTTTTGACACAATATTTAAAACATGTGGCTAAGAAATAACTAATTTTGAATTGTAAAGGGGCACATAAAAATCTTTTCCACTGGCCATTAGAAGAAAAAATCCTTAGTGTTTAGCCATGTATCAGTCTGAAATTTCTTAAGTTCCTAAAATGTCATAATTTTCACTTGGTGAAATCTGCAGAAACTCTAATAACTGCTAAATTGTGCGTCCCCACAAATGAGTGCATCCAACTAAGATTTTTTATTATTATTTTTTAATTGCAAGTGCACATTATTGAAAATAAATAAATAAATCCCCCAAATTGTGCACCCTTATTTGCTCACAAAACATGCGTGCACTCCAGATGCTGGGATCCTTATTCTTTATTTATATATTATTATGAGACCCAAAAAAGATTGCATTTAAATCATGTTGTGTAACACAAAACAGAGCAATTATTTAAGCAATAAATTATGCTACAAAAAAGAAAGAAAGAAAAAAAACAAAAGAATCAGACCTGCTATTCTGAAAGAACAATGACCAGCCAAATGTGACCAAGACATAAATGTCATGCAGGAAAGGTCAAGCTAATTTGTGCGTTTAGACGCCGGGGGCCGTTTGTGGACACACACGACACAAAGTACAACAAAGACCATCAGATCTAATTTCCCCAATCTGCTCTAGAAGTCAAAAAGGTCACTTAAAGTTTTCTTACTTTAAGTTTTAGTCTCGTTTATAGTCCAAATTAGGGGTGTAACAGATGACGGTTGATCCGTGATTCGTACGAATCACAACCCACGGTTCGGAACACACGTGGCCCGCGGATTAATAAAAAAATTTTAACTTGTAGATTAATCCTAAATTTAAAAACGATAGCAGAGAGATCGCCTCTCACGTCATCCAAATCACATGTATGAAAGCATTTAGGTTTTCCTGTAAAATATAATGATGACGGAAGAAGTTGTGGTAGGTTATTCGGGATGTGGTGGGTTTCTTAGGTTATTAAAAATGTTTTCTGTCACTTCTTGTTAAGCCTGCATTAATGCATTCAGTGTAAGCTGCACGATTAATCATTAAAAGATCGAGATCTCAACACACACGCAACATAAGTGATAAATGATGGTCATTTGCATATGTTTATTAATCCTTCGAATCGCTGCATTCAAATCTGTGTTTGAAAAACGCAAAAATCAAGAAAGAGCTTCAGTCTTTAGTCTTTTGAGTTAGTTATGAAGGTCAAACAGTCAAACAACACAGAAGTACAGGGATAACAGTTTATAGTTTAGATAAAACCACTGATGTTTATGGTAAAGATTAAAATCACTGTCATATGCATTTAACTTGACGCTCAAAAATGAAAGTTGTAGGCAGCAATTACATTAACCAATAGGTGGCGACAACCAGCCATCAAAAATATGCCACTGAATAATTCTTCAAAAATTATCATGAATCATGAAGTTTTATGACTGAATAACTGAATCATTTATTGAAAATGAGACTAAAAATAAATAATAAATGATAATGTTAGATTTCTACATTAAGCGTTATCAGCAACAGTAGTAGTAACAGTGAATTTTTCACAGTACTGAATATTTTACTATTTATTTTTATTCAGTTGATTATTTCTTCATTTTATTTGTAATAAAATTACAGCTTCTAAGTTCTGTTTGTTAAAACCAAAAGTGTCTTGCAGTGCTGTTTTTGTAATAAATCGAAAGTAAAGTTGGCTGATCCGAAAAATGGTCCGATCCGTGACTAAACCATAATGTGATCTGAACCATGAGATTTGTGATCCGTTACAAGTAAAAAATAGTCCCATTTTCAGAAATAAGTCAAAATTAAGTGAGTTTTTCCTTAAAACAAGCAACATAATTGCATTTCAAAAAGCAAAAATGATTATTTTACTTATATATATTTTTTTATATATTCATTTTCTTATATTTGACTTAATTTAGCTCAACTTTGACTTTTTTCTGAAAACAAGACAATATATTTTGCTTATTTAGAAAGTGTACATTTGATAAACGGAAATAAAAGGTCCTAAAAGGAAATAACTGGTCTATACGTGCAGGACAGTGCTCATTGAGGCTAAACATAGGCACTCTTGGCCTTTTCTGTGCTTCTGTGCGTCTTATCGTAAAAGGCCAGACGTAAGCGGATCCACACCTCCTTTGGTTTGCCCTTAAAAGAGTTTCTTTGTGTGCGCACAGGTCATAATTCAGCTGATTAAACAGCCCGAGGTGACGCGAACATTCATCTGCTGACAAAACACGTACGCTTTTCTACAGTCATTAAGCTGCTGCTCGTGGGTTAAGATCAGTGTTAGGCACGTTCCTTTAAAAGGAGTAATTAGTTATAGTACTAGTTACTTTTCACAAATAGTAACTGAATTACATAATTATAAAAGTAACTAATTACCAGGGAAAGTAACTATTGCGTTACTTTTAAAAAATACAATTTGTCAAATGACTATAAAATAAATATAAAGCATTGTACACTAATCTACACTGTTTTAATGTTGTTGTGGGACAATGTGAGAGACAACGGCAGCATGTCCTCAACTATATATTTAAATATTCTTTACTTTAATTCTGTCTGACTAATAAGTGTTTGCGGTGGAGAAAAATGAAGTTTTATTTGCTTTGACGTGCAGAGCTCACGTTATCACCTGCGTAGCCACTAATGTTGTGGCGGCATGTGACAACGTGAGGTGCTTCATTAGATTAGAATTACTTGTCACCACAGAAAGACTCTTCTTTCCTGGGCATAAGCTGCACGATACATAAACATTCTTGCCTTTCACCTCAACGAGGGAAAAGTAGTGCTTATATTTCCAGTTTGCAAACGCTACCTTTGAACTTGTTGCATTTGCCATCGTTCTGACTCCTGGTCGTTGGTGTGTGCGACTGACTGTGTGTGTGCTTGTGTGTAAACACCCGCCAATCTGCCTCTGATTGGCAAATGATGGAAATGTACTCTATCTAAGCCAATCATCACGTTCTCAGTTACACCACGTTCACAGACACACCAATCATCATCACTGGTTGATTATGTGTCTCGCCCCAGCCCCGAACACACACACACACACACACCCCAGAAAGAGAGGTCCTATGGCTGGCTGAGAGAAACGCTGCTGGCATGAAAACCGATTCAGTGTTCTCAATTATAGTAACGCGCATTTTATTGTCAGTAACGGTGACGGCGTTGTAAATAGGAAACGCTGTTTATTTATAGCGCCGTTATTCCCATCACTGGTTAAGATACAGAAGATACTAAGCATTAAAACTCAGTTTGTGTTGTTATGCTGCACTTTGTGAAGATTTGAAGACTATTTGTAGTCTGGAGCTCAATGCTGTATCTTTGTTTGTTAATTAGTGTTTTTGGGTTTGGTGCCAAAATTGCTATCAAGAACTGTGTATTTTCATGGGTATTTCTATCGAATACCGACATTTTGTTACCGTGAAAACTAGAGCTGCACGATTAATCATTTAAAAAAATATTGCGATCTCTATGAAGACTCCAAATCACATTAAAAGGCTCAGTTTACTGTATTTCTACTGTATTTTACTGTAACTCTTACTTTGCATTAATACATTATTGTATTTTATTCCTAAGATTGCATGTACTTTAAATATGTAAGAACGAAGTATGTTTTTATAGGAACTGCTGTTATTCATTCACACCATTAACCATTAAAAATCTAACATTTAAACATTACATTTATTTTTAAACATAAAAATGGTGTGTGTGTATATTTATATATTTTTTATACTTAAAATACATGTGTGTGTGTGTATATATATATGCGTGTATGGGGGTGGCACGATGGCTCAGTGGTTAGCACTGTCACCTCACACCAAAAAGGTCGCTGGTGTCGAGTCGAGTCCCAGCTGGGTCAGTTGGCATTTCTGTGTGGAGTTTGCATGTTCTCCCCGTGTTGGCGTGAGTTTCCTCCGGGTGCTCCGGTTTCCCCCACAGTCCAAACACATGCGCTATAGGGGAATTAAATAAACTAAATTGACCGTAGTGTATGAGTGTGTGTGAATGAGAGTGTATGGGTGTTTCCCAGTACTGGGTTGCGGCTGGAAGGCTATCCACTGCGTAAAACATATGCTGGAATAGTTGGCGATTCATTTCTCTGTGGCGACCCCTGATAAATAAGGGACTAAGCTGAAGGAAGGAAACACATATATACATGTGTGTATGTATTTATGCATGTATAGAAATAGATTTAAGTCTTATTTCATTGCCATCTTGTTTGAAAACCTAAAAATCCTGATGCTAAATCTTAATAATAGGGTTCTAGAGAATCGTGAGAGAAACAGGATCTTTATTTGAAGCAAAAAATAAAAAATAAATTGTGATTCTCATTTCATCCAGAGCTCTAGTGAAAACCGTACTGTGAACTGAGACAAGCGCTTCTCTCTTCACACTTTATTTATAGGTCTGTATATTTAGAGCTCTACTGTTTGTGCATCACTACTGCAACCAGAAAAAAAAAAAAGATATTTATAATAGAAATCCATGATTGAAATTGTACAATACCGGGACTGCTTCATAAGCCTAACACGGTGTCCTAACGAGGCGCCGAGACACACAATAAAACGTATCTTTTCCATATTAAAAGGAATTTTTGTCCTAACCATCTGCATCGGCGATACGTAAAATGTCTATTTTAGAAATGCTTTCCATTTCCGTGACGTTGCAGAAGAACAACAGCATAAACTACTATAACAATGATCACCTCAGGTACTGATTATGGGCTTTATTCAGTGTTACATGCTGCCAGTGTCAGTTTAAATACCATTTTACGTGACTTTTATTGCCATAATACTGAAAGAAGTAGCAGATTCACCTCAGATCTTGAAAATAAAATAAAATAGCAACAAATTGTGCCAAACACGTCTTGCGCCTTAATGCGTCGGGTGTATGATAGGGCCCTATGTGTGGGAAGCACTGAAATATATTCATTTTTATCATTTATATTCACTTTAAGTGTGACAGTCATAATGCAATGTCACAATCAACAACAACCCCTAAACCATTGCTGCCATTATGCTATTGAGAAACGCAGGCCAGACACATGAACTATATTCTTCACATCTACTGATTTTTCTTTTTTAAGCGATTTCACACATTGTACACTAAAAGCAGCATGGTAAAAAGGTGTTGTTATAAATAAGTCTCAGTGGTCGTGAGCTGTCATTTCTGCTAGCGCGAGTCAAGCTGACTTGTGAATTGCTAGCAGAGCTGTCTTGTCAACAAACACAAGTGAAAAGTGCAGCCAGGAAACTCACAGCAGTAGCTTTCAGCCATCCGCGTGACGCTTCAGACACTTTCAGAGCATCGCTGTCGGTCGTCTCGAACGTGATGTTTCCCAGGGACAGAATGCCAGCGAGAATGGTCATCATGTCCACTTTCTCCTACAAATGAGATGAGCAATTCTAGGGTTATGGATGTGACATTTGCAGTAAAAACTCAAAACATTAACATAGAAAGTGTATGTTAACATTATATTGAAACATCTGTTTATATTTTCCGATACAGCTAACCACAGAGTTATGGGGTCAGAAAAATATCAACCTGTAAACATATTTTATATTTTAAATGAGGAAAATAAACATGCGTTATGGATGTGACCAAAAAAGTAAGTGGGTTTACAGTATACGACATACTTTGTAGAAATTCTGTGAATTAAACTGCACAACCCAAAAGAAATAATGCTAATCAAAAGGATAAGAGTTGCTCTCTATAGAACAAAAATCATTGATTTTATTTTATTTTGCATTTATGAGGAAAAAGCTTGGTTATGGATGTGACGTCTCTTCGTTATGGATGTGATAGATGTGAAATTAGCACTTGTGTGACTTTGGTAAATCAAATATAACTGTTTGAGAACACCGACAGAGACATTTTTGAGTATTTTTACACTACTGTAATCAAGGCTTTACATTAACACCTGCCAACCCACCAAATGTGGGTAGATTTCAGCTGTGGCGGGTTAAACAGCCTGTCCCAATAGCCACTTTGGCTGGTTGAAAATATTTTTTTAATTGTAGTTTAAAAGCTGTGTTCGACAATAAGGATGGCCCAATATGCATGCAAATGTGATCTTAGAATAAAGAAGCAGCACAACTGACAAAAATAGTGTTCATTTTTGAGTATTTTTACAGTACTGTAAAATACAAGCCTACACATATAACTTAGAAAGAGTTTCACTATTTTAGTAAAAACTACATTTTTTCATGGCAAAGGTTGACATTTGCATGAAATTGCTGAGATGTTAAAGGGATAGTTCACACAAAAATTTTACTTTTACTCACTATTTAATCACTCTTAAGTGTTTCCGAACGAGTTTCTGCTTAACACAAAAAGAAGATATTTTGAAAAATGCTGAAAACCGGTAACCATTGATGTTCATAGTAGGAAAAAAATGGTAACACTTCAGAATAATGGTCCATTAGTTAATGTATTTACTAACATTGAGTATCAATAATCTTGTAAAGCATTTATTAATCATAGTTCAACATTAACTAATGCATTATTAAAATCTAAAGTTGTACTTGTTAACATTAGTTATTTAACTACGGGTGCTTTCACACCTAGACGTTGGTTTCGAAACCTGGCACATTTGCCCTGTTAGCTCGGTTCGTTTGGCATATGTGAAACCAGCAATCGCGATCTGATCTGCGCCAAAACAATCGGGCCAAGACCGCCTGGATGAGGTGGTCTCGACTCGATTGAAACGAACTCTGGAGCGGATCGATTGTAGTGAGAAAGCAATTCAATCCAACGAACTAACGAACCAGGCTATATCACAGTGTATTATGGATATGTAATAGCCATATATACGGCTATATGAATGAGAATTGTGAGTAGGGCGGGATGTCATTCCTACCGGTAAATGTGCGTTTCGAGTTGATTATGAAAGTGAAAGCATGCTGAAATATTAACGAGAGCTGTTTATCTGTTAGAAAAATTGACCAAAATTACCATCTGATATTTTTTCCATATTTTAGCCTTATAATATTTTGTATTAGGCCTATTGTTTTGTTCATTTCTGCACTGACACCTCGAAAAAAAGATCAACATTGATCTGCTTCATGATCTGACTGCAGTCTCGCTTCATCTTAATTCTCCCTCTCTATAAAGCCAATAATGCATAATTCTAGCCAACGTTTTTTTTAAGCTCATAATTAATAATGAAAACAAAGTTATTAAATGCCATTATCAGAAACTAAAACGACTTATGCTAAGCGGAATCTGTGGGACTCTGAAAAATCAACCCTGAAACTCCTGATCAATGTGAGGAGAGTTTACTCGCATGTGACTTGTTTTAACTATTTTGGTCCATTTAGAAACTTGCCAAAAGAACAAAATGCAACATTCTAACAATTTTAATCCCTGTTTCAGAACAAAATAATCAATCAACAGGTGGGAAAGCACCCTTAAATAACATTTAAAAAATGTAACAAAGATGAATAAACACCGTAATTAATGTATTACTAATAGTTTGTTCATGTTAGTAAATACATTAACTAACATTAACTAATGGACCATATTATTAAAGTGTTAGCAGAAAAACAAATACTAGGGATGTCAATGGTTACAGGTTTTCAGCATGCTTCAAAATATCTTCTTTTGTGTTCCACAAACTTAAACAGGTTTGGAAGAAGTAAAGGGAGAGTGATTGATGACAGAATTGTAATTTTTGGGATGAACAGTGCCATTAATGTCACTAAACAGGGACTGTAAAATATATAGTTTTTAGATTTTAGGATGGTTTTGTTCTTACCTGCTCTTCGAATCCTACCATGTCCATGGCGTTACACACCTCTGCATATTTCACACACCACGTCTGCACTAAGTCTTCTTGCCCAAACCTGCCATTCAAATACCTGAAAACAACAAAAACATAGAAAGTCACGGTCAAAATGACCAGCACTGGTTTACATGCAGTTCAGAAATATCAGAAATGAAATGAAAATGTTTTATTTCGAGGTAAAAATGACTCCCAATCAGTATTATTTTAGTATCATTATCAAAGCTTTCATGTGTTTTTTTTTATATGTTTTAACATTTGCAACTCAAGACAAAATTATTAGCCCTCCTGTAAAATTGCTAATATTTCACAAGTGATGTTTAACGAAGCAAAGAAATTTTCACAGTACTATTTCCTATAATATTTTTCTTTGAGAGAAAGTTATTTATTCTATTGCAAACAACTTTTACTATTACAGTTCCAGTGAATTGCCCCAAAAAACAATAAATAAAAAAGACATGTAAATAAATATAAAATATTTATATTTTCAGCCGTTGTAGCAAATTGCCCCAAAAACCCTTAACCATATTTATAAATTAATTCAAATAAAATATTTTAAATCAATCCTTTTTTGTAACATTCATATAATAATTATTTTATTGCGGGAGCCTTTAGTATTAATATTTAGATCTGGTGACTGTGCAGGCCATGGGAGATGTTCAACCTCACTTTCATGTTCCTCAAACCAGTCACCAGTCTTGCTGTGTGTATTGGTGCATCCTCATCCAAACACACGGCACCGCCTTCAGGATATGATGTCTGAACCATTGGGTGCACATGGTCCTTCAAAATGGTTCAGTAGTTCTTGGCAGTGACGCACCCATCTAGCACAAGTATTGGGGCTATAGGGAATGCCATGATATTGTGACAAAAGGTTTGGCTATAGCAGCCCAGTCATGTATATTGACCCTGTGGAGCTCCTAATGAACAGTTTTGGTAGAAACAGGAGAGTTGAGGTGCACATTTAAGTCTGCAGTCAGTTGGGCGCTGTGGTTTTTTTTGTTTTTAGGATACAATCCGGGTTAGCACCCAGAAACCCTTTCAGACAGTTTCCTCTTGCGTCCACAGTTACTCCTGTTGAACTAGTTCGTCCTCCTTGGTGGTTTGCTGACATTACTCTGGATACTGTGGCTCTTGATACATCACAAAAACGTAGATGCGCACCAACAATTTGTCCTTAT
Organism: Danio jaintianensis; assembly: GCA_903798115.1. Classification (NCBI taxonomy): domain Eukaryota; kingdom Metazoa; phylum Chordata; class Actinopteri; order Cypriniformes; family Danionidae; genus Danio; species Danio jaintianensis. The sequence continues at coordinate 1,961,584 of CAIGQV010019082.1, forward strand.
GAACTCTGATATGTCACTCATAATGTTGTGTGCATTGCAATATTTTAAGCAAAACTGTGCTATTACTCTGCTAATTAAACCTTCACACTCTGCTCTTACAGGTGGAATGTGCAATCAATGAAGATTGGCTACCAGGATGGTCAAGTTTAGCCATGAAACCTCTAATTCTAAATTAGCCAGTGTTTCAGTTTTATTGGCAAACACCTGCATATATATCTATTATTATAAAATTTATGATTATTTCATTGCACACAACTTTAGGCTGCGTTTTAGTAAACTGCACCAAAAACCCTAAACCCTCAATAAAAATAAATAAATTTTAAATAAAAAAAACAAAACAAAATATTTTAGATTAAACTATTATTGCAAAAGTCATACAATTATTCAATTTCACACAACTTTAGACTAACAGTTCTCATGCACTGCTCTAAAAACCATAAAAATAAAAATGAAAATAAATTTAAAAAATACAAATTTGAATCTATTATTGCAATATTAGTATTTTATTGCACAACATTTTAGACTCATGTATTCTAGTAAACAACTTAAAAACCCTTAACCATGGGGAAAAATAAATAAATAAATAAATAATTAAAATCATTGTAATGCACAAACACCTTCGAATGGGACTTTGACTACATTTACAATCACCTGACAACATTTACGGTCGTACATTTACACCAGAAACAAAGAAACAATGACGTCCATGCTAGAAATAGTTCTCATGTGACACACCTTCAAAAAAACTGCATTGACGAGATGCTAATCTACGGTGTTCATCGTAAACAATGCTGCTGATCCAGTTTCACGAGGGCAATGACATCCACATCACAGCTGACTCACCGGTACAGTGTCGGGTCCAGAAGGCCGTAAATCTCCTTATCCTCCGTGGAGATGCCAGCCAACATGAAGTAGAAGATGTGGAAGTTCTGCTCCCCCTCGTCCTGTTGGACCACGCGAGATTTCTCCAGCAGGTACTCATTGATTTTGGCTCCTTTGACTACAAACACACCAAAAATTCAACATTCAATTGATTCCATAGATTTATGGGTCAAGACACACGCCCAGTGGGAGCTGCCAGGTTTATGGTGATGTATTAAAGTGTTATCTCTTCTGTCTGCCATAAACAAACCTGAGGAATTCTGGAAACGGAGCTGGATGTACTTCCCGAAGCGACTGCTGTTGTCATTCATGACCGTCTGAGCATTTCCAAAGGCCTCCAGAAGAGGATTCACCTATTTCAACACAATCAGACACATTTATGTTAGACTGAAGCTGCGGTCA